>JAWDGP010005809.1:397500-455000 GCA_033675545.1 Elysia crispata
GTAGCATCGGATCCTCTTGTAGAAAGGTGTGATAAACAGTGATAGGATAGAAGTAGAACCTGTCAGAGACAGAGACAACCAGTAGCATCGGATCCTCTTGTAGAAATGGGTGATAAACAGTGATAGGATAGAAGTAGAACCTGTCAGAGACAGAGGCAACCAGTAGCATCAGATCCTCTTGTAGAAATGGGTGATAAACAGTGATAGGATAGAAGTAGAACCTGTCAGAGACAGAGACAACCAGTAGCATCGGATCCTCTTGTAGAAAGGTGTGATAAACAGTGATAGGATAGAAGTAGAACCTGTCAGAGACAGAGACAACCAGTGGCATCGGATCCTCTTGTAGAAATGGGTGATAACTATGATAGGAAAGAGGTAGGCAGTAACCGGCCCTCATTGTGATAGAGAAATCTCTAGTAGACAAACCCTTAAAGATATTAGTACTGTTAGAAAAGCAGTAAACCCCATTCTCTCTTCCCCCCTCCCCCCCAAAAAAAAAAAAAAAAAAAAAAAGTGGTAGCATAAGCTTCAGAAGACAAACCGTAAAGATGTGAGAACCGCTAGAAAGGCAGCAACTGCCCCCCTCCCATGTTGGTAGCTAAGCTCTAGTAAAAAGACCAGTGTAGATAATTATAAGAACCGTTACAAAGACAGTTACCGCCCCCCCCCCCCTCCCCCCTGGTGGTTGAGTATAAACTAAGTTGCGGTTTGGTCGCGAGGTGCAGCAGTTGGCCCTCTATTGATCGCTGTAACTACTGCACGGAGAAATACAAGCAGGACCAGCGGAGGTTTCCATGTGTTCTGCGAGAAACCAACAAACATCAGCAGAGACGAGGGCGATCGTGTTTCGCCTTGCTGCACCCAACAGACAGACCAGATCTGGGGTTAGTTGCATGCAGCTCTGTCTCGTTTTACAGCTTCTCTTTCCCTCCTCATTCCGTGTATCAGTCTCTCTCTCTCTCCCCCCCCCCCCTTTCCACACACACATCTTTCTCTCTCTCCCCCCCCTCCACACACACACACCTTTCTCTCTCCCCCCCTCCACACACACACACACATCTTTCTCTCTCTCCCCCCCTCCACACACACACACATCTCTCTCTCTCTCTTCATCCCGTAATCCCCTCTGCCTCCAAGCTTTATAGCAAGCTGTCTATAATTTTCTGCACATTAACCAGAATATTACGCAATAACCTCCCCAACACACACACACAGTGCAGAATTACATGTATCATCTTTATCGAGTTGAGTCCATCTGTTTTATTGTCCACAAATAGCAGGCCATTTCGATGCTGAAATCAGCCTGCTTCATTACAACTATCCACATAGCAGGCTCCAATCTCATCTTCCATCATAAAGCTCAGCCTAAATTGGGTTTTTTTTCCCATCAATTCTAACAATAATCAAACAGTAAAAACTTTCACCCGTAGCGGCCCGCTGTCCTCGGTCTAGAGAATGATGCTCTACTCACACAGTGCAGTGATATTATATTGACCGATATATTCAAACCCTGGGTGGGATAAACCGGCCTGGAACACATTCGCGGTCAAAACGAGAGGTTTCTTAACTCATAAAGTGAAGTGGGAAGAGGGGAACCGATGGGGGAGGCCAGATGGTGAGAGAATGAGTGAGTGTATGATGGGGGAGAGAAAGAAAAGAGAGAGAGAGAGAGAGAGAGAGAGAGAGAGAGAGAGAGAGAGAGAGAGAGAGAGAGAGAGAGAGAGAGATGGAGCGAATAGCGTATAGCCAGCCACACCTCTATATCATCTTGACTTGAATCGCTATACCACAGATTTATCGACCAGCGCGTTACATATATAACAGGCTATTCCAACATCCCCCCCTCCCCCAAACCACTCGCTGCATATTGCTGCTCCTCCTAGATACGCACACATTTTTCCTATACCGGTCGAATACACACTGAATCATCCGAAAGGGGAAAACTCGCCGAAATTTGAAATGCTGCAAGCACTAAAAGGTCCCAGCGTGGGGGAGCTGAGCCGCTCCGCGAAGCCGTGTGATAACCCAGCGCTGATGTGCACGCGTTGTCTACACAAAATGGCGGTCATGCAAAAATTGCTAGTGGAACATCAAGGGAAATAACCGTTTTCCCGTTTTTTGTCGCATTTTTCTTTCCTGCCCAGCCACCCTCCACACTGGCTGTTCGAATCTCCATAACTCTCCAAGCAGCTTCGTGTTGAGTTAAGACAGCCCCATAAAATTGTTGGAGAGCAGCGATACAACTGTCTGGTCATGTGAGGAGCAACTGGACCAGGTGATGGTGGAGATCAGGCCTGACAATAGCAGTCAGAGTACTTTTGGTGGAACAGTTAAACACACGTCGAAGTGAGACAAGTGTGAGAGGCGAAGTTCCGTATCTGTCCTAACAGTAACGTGCTGCTGAGCTATTTTGTGCTGTGTTTGTTTCCTCCTCTGCGACGGTGCTGTTGGATCTTTAAAACCAACCCTGATCAACCGGTTAGTGTTAATATCTTTACCACCATCATCATTACTGATATAATAAGAACTACAACCCAACAACGGCCATAAACACCATGATCATCGCCGACAACTTCATCGGCAACAACAGCAGCAGGGACTCGACTTCGAAGTACCACAGCTGACTCAGTGACTGCACCCAGGCGGGGTGCTCTCCCAGGTTCGGTTCGACCAGAGAGTGTATATAGTTCGACTCATCTCACTGGCGTGACCGGCGTGACTGGCGTGACTGACGTGACTGGCGTGACCGGCCCTCTGTAAATAAACCTGTAGACTAGTGAGCAGCATGCACTTGAGTGAAAACACAGAAACCAGTCCTTGAGAGAGAGAGGAGAGAGAGAGAGAGAGAGAGAGAGAGAGAGAGAGAGAGAGAGAGAGAGAGAGAGAGAGAGAGAGAGAGAGAGAGTTTGAAACTTGTAAAAACAACAAAAGACCTGTGTTTTCAGTCAAGTACTAGAAAGAACTGCGTACTAAGGACACCATGGATGTACTTAGTCATTTGCACACTTATTAAAAACTTAGTCATGAAAGTAGATTGGGACTTGTGGGGAAACGATTCACTCAAATGGAAAACACATCAAGGTATAACCTAGGATGGGTGGTCACATAGAAAACAGTGTATAACCAGAGATGGGTGGTCACATGGTTGCCAGTGTATAACCTGACATGGGTGGTCACATGGTTGTCAGTATAACCCGAGCTGGGTGGTCACATGGTTGTCAGTGTATAACCCGAGATGGATGGTCACATGGTTGTCAGTGTATAACCTGACATGGGTGGTCACATGGTTGTTAGTGTATAACCTGATATGGGTGGTCACATGGTTGTCAGTGTATAACCTGACATGGATGGTCACATGGTTGTCAGTGTATAACCTGACATGGGTGGTCACATGGTTGTCAGTGTATAACCTGACATGGGTGGTCACATGGTTGTCAGTGTATAACCTGACATGGGTGGTCACATGGTTGTCAGTGTATAATTCGAGCTGGGTGGTCACATGGTTGTCAGTGTATAACCCGAGATGGGTGGTCACGTGGTTGTCAGTGTATAACCTGAGATGAGTGACCAAACAGTTGTCAGTGTATAACCCGAAATGGGTGGTCACTTAGTGGTCAGGGTGTTCGATTCACTTGGAGTCATCAGTTTCACCGTTAATGTTGTCACTTTGAAGGACATCTTTATGTTTGTACCAATGTTCCTTTGCTCGACAATGGCACCAAGTATTGCTCAACTGCCAGTAATTTTGATGATTAATTTTCTCCGCTCTATATGCAACCGATTGAACAAGCTTATACAATCATATGGCAAGTCTTGATGTTCTCATGCTTTAAAAACTCCTTTCGCATCCTCTATCGATAGATTCCCTAAAAAGTGAGAACTTTTAGGAATAATATAAAGAATGACAATAATATGGTTATTGAGTCTGGGTGTGTGAGAGAGATATGAGAGAGAGAGAGAGAGAGAGAGAGAGAGAGAGAGAGAGAGAGAGAGAGAGAGAGAGAGAGAGAGAGAGAGAGAGAGAGAGAGAGCGAGAGAGAGCGAGAGAGAAAGCGCACTAAGTTGATCTAGCTATGACTGGATCTGTGACCGCCAATTATCTGGTGTAAAAAAGTCAAGCCAAACCACCTGCCTTGGTGGGACCAGCGGTTGTCCTTGGTTCTGGTTTGTGATAACCAGACCCAGACCTTCATTACAAGACAGCAGTTTGTCCTTGGTTCTGGTTACTGTAGTGGAGCTCTGTTAAACGCTAGTCTGTGATAATCAGATCTAGATTTTCATTACCAGCTTGACTTCCCCGATTCCATATTTACTGTATATATAAAGAGAGCTATGGATACAGGACTAGGCTATACACGGATATGTATTGTTCTTCTCACATTGTGTAAGTAAAATTTTAACCAAGAGCTACATTAATTTTTTCTCATGTTGAAATCATAAGGTCTTCATTTATGGCACTGATATACATCACTTAACATTTTGTTTGTCTGTTGGGTCGCTAGGAACGATCTTTCATTCTTGTGTTTCCTGTGCTTGCCAAAGAGCTGATCCACCCACAAGTCCCAGATCTCTTATGGCGCCGGTTTAAATCCACGGTAAACATAAACCTGCGGCTTTACTTGTGCGCTGAAACTCACTAGCAGGCCAGGGAGCTAAAATTCGTTTATAAACAAGACAAAAGATTAACAAGACGGAGCAATTCATGAGAATCTGTCCGCACATCTCCGCGTGTAAACCCGTGTGTTTCTCCATGGTCTCAGACTCGCTGCGGTGCTAATCACATGATTGAATTTTTTTTAACCTTTAACGTCGCTTTAGTTTCTGGAAGAATCTTCTACGGTGTTAAAAACACCCCTTCATCTCAGATTATCTGTGTAAAGTCAGGGCAATGGATGAATCAGGAAGGAGGGGGCGCTAGAATTGATTTCTAATCATTTGCCACAACTGAGCATTCAACATGAGTTGAAGCTGCTAGTGCACCGTCTTTCCATTCCATTGACTTACATTAAAACCTAGAAAGGTCAGTTTCCATAATGTATTAAAGCTGACGGTCTAGATTAGTGTCACAATGAACTACATGCATATCAAATTATTGCAACGATATTTACAAATCATTTATTCTTTCCGATCTCTAAGCTACCGTTCCCGTGACGTCATGTCCTGATAGCGCCAATACCACCTGCTGCGCATGCGTGTCGAGCCCCGGATGTTCTTGGTTCAGCCCACCGGAGGGGTCAGCCTACTGCGCGACCAGCCCGTACCTCCTGAGCGGTGGCGGAAGTGCGTCATTCCCAGACTGGTCAGAGGGCGGTAGCGGCATCACGCCGTCCCAGGCCAGCGTAGTCACTCTCACAATAGACGAGCCGTTCCACCTGGGTGGACGCCGCCAGATCCTGGTGAGGCCGCAGAGCGCCAGAGTCCAGCTGGCTGTCGGTGTGAGGCACCAGCTGTTTGTGAGGCTCTCCTCCCGGTCTGCTAGAACAAGGTGGGTGCGTGACCTCTCTCTCTCTCTCTGTCTCTCTCCCCCTACTCTTTCTTTTGTTCGTGTGCTGCGTTTGAAGCTTTTAAGAAACAACTCTGAGCATCCAAAACACATATTTATGCTCAGTTTTTGGCCTTCTAAGGTCGCCATGCTGCATTCAAACCTGTGTCTCCTTTTTGCATCATTTCATTTCATTGCAATAATCTGAAGAGCATCCAAAATATTTCTATCAACATCAATATTGAGGCGCGAGTGGAGTTGCCTGAAGACCTTCTTGTAACTCCCCAGGTTGATAGTCCGGGGTCCGACGAGAGCCACCAACGGGAATGTGGAGTTTGGTCTTCGCCCAGCAGACGGTGACAGCTGCTCCAGGGGTCTCCTAGAGAACACACGGGCCCGGGGCGGGAGGAGGGGCGCCAGGGTGGGCCGCGCCGACAACCAGCGCAGGGGCGTGGTCTACAGGACAGCAGCAGCTGGCAGGGAAGCTGGGCCGAGCCGGAGACATGCTCGCCAGGCCCGTCCTACTGGCGGCCGTGACAGCTACCCCGTCAGGCGGGTGTACAACTGCCGCGGGGACGGGCCTGGGGTGGTCCACAACCTCTTCCTGGAGCTGGACGTCAAGCGGTGCATAGAGAGGAGGTTAACGGTGATAGTCACTGCCATAGATTCTGGCACGAGGAGCCGACCATTAAGAGTCAAGGTCAAGTCCTTATGCGAATGTCCCGGCTGCACCACGAGGCCGCCCAGCAGTGCTGACGACAGTCCCGCCACGCTGTGTGCTGATGACAGCGTTCAGCAGTGCGGCGGCAACAACGTTACGCAGATCCTCAGTCCTCAAGCGACTCTGTGCCTGCGACGCGCGGTCAACGACGTGTGTGTGCCCGCAGACGCCGCGACTCTAGCACCCGGCCAGACGTGCAGCGGGCACGGGCTTTGCGTGTGCGGAGAATGTGCGTGCGGGCCGCGCCACGAGCTATATCCCGCACAGCGGTACAGCGGCACCCACTGCCAGTGTGACGACTACAGCTGCGGGACGGCTCACGGCATGATCTGTGGAGGCCCCAGTCGGGGCAGGTGTGAGTGTGGTCAGTGCGTGTGTCACCCTGACTGGTCAGGTGACGCCTGTCACGTGAGTACCAGCCTGGATGGCTGTCTATCACCGGACACAACGAGCTCTGTGTGTAGCGGGCGAGGGTTGTGTGTCGGAAGCGTATGCGAGTGTCCCATGCCATACACTGGCCAGTTCTGTGAGTGCGACGACCAGGACTGTCCATCTAGGCGGCGGAAGTAGTTGGCAGTGCGTATGCAGACCATCTGTATGTGTGTGTGTGTGTGTGCGAGGCCGGCTATATATGGGTCCGGCGTGTCAATACAGCAAGGAGAGTGTGGAGAATCCAAGCCGACCGTTCGAGTCTTTGCGTCAATCCTGGACACCAAGCCTCGAGTTCGCAATCTGCGGTGTGTAGCGGACGGAGAACGTGTGTCGATGGGCAGTGCGCATGCCCTACAACATACACAGGCTCCGTGCGTCAGCACTAGTCATCATGTTAATCAGATAAACCCGATTGTTTACATTAAATCATTACTTGTTTTCCCAATATTTTTGTAAAACACCAAGGTCAGGTTATTTCATCAACGTGTCCAAAAGTTATGATAGTAAAGTAACTGATATCCATTAAAAACGCACATTCTCCATAACTTCAGGCCGGTCTGATACTGACAGACTTGCATCATCTTGCGCATGTCACTTGGGCTACTTTACTTCCCTCCACGTCCACGGATCAAAGATCATAACAAGAGAAGAGAATTCTAGCGATGTGTGCACAACAATACGTCATCCTAATAATCGCCCCCTCCCTGCCAGTAGCCAGGTTTACCGCAGACTTAGATCGTTTGTTTCTTCTCCAAGCTCTCTCGCGACACGTCAAGTCTTTATCTGTGTCTGTCACACATTCAAACATAATAATACACCCACAATACTGTTATGATCTGTTAATACCACTTTGTCTCTGTATATGACAGTTCGAAATATAAGTGGATGCAGAGGTCGACAAAGAGCGGAAAGTTTGAAGATCCACACACACACACACACACAAGCACGATCGCACACACACATACACACATCACACGCAATTCACTGGGTTACTATAGATCAAGGGCGGTGCTTGTTTTGTTTATAATCATATAAAGGTTCATCTTGCTTGGTTCCTGATTCATTGGTTTCTTGTTATTTTTTGAACTATTTTATGAACGCATGTCTGTATGACCAAAGTGAAGTTTACTGGTCAAGGCTGGGAGACGAGTGAAGAGTGACTGAGTGGACAGAATAGTTTTGCTCGCAAGCTGGCAGGTACACGGGTAAGTTCATTGTAATCTAATTCAATAATGGGTTATCGCAGTTCAGAGACTTGAGGCAAAAACAGAACAAGAGGATTCAGTAGACGAATCGGGACAGCCAACACAGTCTCAGACACACACACACACACACACACAAACAGACTAACCAACTGATGGACATGCCTGTTCAGGCGGTAGTCCCCACTGAGATAAACAAGATACAGACTGACCAACTGATGGGCATACCTGTTCAGGCGGTAGTCCAATAACACACAATGAGACATACCTGATACAGACTGACCAACTGATGGACATATCTGTTCAGGCGGTAGTCCACTAACACACACTGGGACATACAAGACGAAGACTGACCAACTGATGGACGTACCTGTTCAGGCGGTAGTCCACTAACACACACTGGTACATACAAGATACAGGCTGACCAACTGATGGACGTACCTGTTTAGGCGGTAGTTCACTAACACCCACTGAGACATACCATATACAGACTGACCAACTGATGGACGTACCTGTTCAGGCGGTAGTCCACTAACACACACTGGGACATACAAGACACAGACTGACCAACTGATGGACATACCTGTTCAGGCGGTAGTCCACTAACACACACTGGGACATACAAGATACAGACTGACCAACTGATGGACATACCTGTTCAGGCGGTAGTCCAGGTGGCACCCAAGCAAACTCCTCCAGGGGGCAGCCGCTGTCGTCGTCAGACGTGGAGTTCCGCCTCTTGGTGCTGATGTTGTTGTTGTTGTTGTTGTTGTTCTGAGCGGTTGAGCTGCTGGAAGCTCCCCCACCCCTACTCGCCCCCAGGCCCCCGGTGTCGGGTCCGCCCAGGTTCATGTCATGGACTTCCGGTGGGCACTTGCAGTGTCGGCAGATTTTCCTGGGGAAACACAAGAGATCAACATTACTGATACATGGAGGATGTTGGTCTTATGAGCTGGGCAGTAAACAAAGAGAAACGTTAGAGAAGCGTCTTGGGGAAACACAAGAGATCAACATTACTGATACATGGAGGATGGTAGTCTTATCAGCTGGGTAGTAAACAAAGAGAAACGTTAGAGAAGCGTCTTGGGGAAACACAAGAGATCAACATTACTGATACATGGAGGATGGTAGTCTTATCAGCTGGGTAGTAAACAAAGAAAAACGTTAGAGAAGCGTCTTGAGAAAACCCAAGACATCAACATTACTGATACATGGAGAATGGTAGGCTTATCAGCTGGGCAGTAAACAAAGAGAAACGTTAGAGATGCGTCTTGGGGAAACACAAGAGAACATTACTGATACATGGAGGATGGTGATCTTATCAGCTGGGCAGTAAACAAAGAGAAACGTTAGAGAAGCCGCTCGTATAGATCTAGCTGAGCCCCAACCCTGAGCTCAAACATTGAGCTCCAACCCTAAGCTCATAGTCTGAGCTTTAACCTTGCTCATCAACCCTGAGCTAATAGCCTGAGCTTCAACCCTGAGCCCTCCCCGAGCTCTTCAGGGACTCACTGTCCTCGCGGATGAATCGAGAATCTCGCATAGAAAAACAAGCATCGTTTTATAGAGGTGAAAATTAATGTTATTAAAAAAAATCCAACATTGACAGTTCCACAATATCGAACTGCTCTTTTTATACCAGCTTTTGGCTATTCGCCGCCTCTCTGGATTTTTGGTCCAAAAAGTTTGGGTGAAGGCCATGCGTCAAACCTGCTCTTCACAAACACACCCACAACCAAACAATAAAACTGCAACAGATCAGATGTACTTTTATCCTTTACACAATACCAGCCAGGGAGGAATAATACCTTTTCATTCATCACAATAAAATAACGCGAGAATAACCCCTTTTTACACATCAAAATAGAGCCTCACAGGAATCAAACCTTTTCACACATCGCAACAAACCGACTAGGGAATAACACCTTTTCATACATCACGATACAGCCACATAGGAATAACACCTTTTCATACATCACGATACAGCCACATAGGAATAACACCTTTTCATACATCACGATACAGCCACATAGGAATAACACCTTTTCATACATGGCGATAAAGCCACAAAGCAATAACACCTTTTTTACATCACGATAAAGCCACCCAGGAACTACACCTTGTCATACATCACACGGAGGTAAAAAAGTGACCCAAATTTTAACACATGATAAGCTTAATGGGTCGACACTCATGAAATTTATATTACCCAAGAGATAATCTCTAGCCCTTACACAAACCCAAAACCAGAAAATGTGACCAATCTCACCTCCACAGGTCTCTAGCCATTACACTAACCCAAAACTATGAAATGTGACCAATCTCACCTCCACAACTCTCAAGCCATTGCACTAACCCAAAACTAGAAAATGTGACCAATCTCACCTCCACAAACCCAAAGGGAGGGCAATCTCCAGATAGTCACAGTAATACATTGCCGCTCACGTGACCTGAGTACGATCAGGCTCCCCGGCAGAGCACTGGCAAAGGTCATGAGGTACAGTCATATGCGGGCACAGTTGATCCAACTTATAGCGACACAAGTCGGGAAAGTATCACACTCCAATCTTCCGAACATTGCACGACGCCATTGTTACTTCCATCAAACGATTCGGTTTTCTCACAAGATACAAGCGAGGTCATGGCGGTGTATCATATGTGTAAGCCACGAGCGACGGCCACCCAACACACGGGAATTACTCATGCAGGGTTGACCTGGGCTCTACCGAGCCATGTCAGACCATTGATGCTTCGGTGCTTTGATGGGGAAAACATAATAACTATTAAAAAAGAACAAAAAAAAAAACAAACTCAAATGAAATTCCTTTAAAGACAAAAAAAAAAAAAAAAGGGGGGGGGGGGGAATAAAGTTAACGCGATCACAAACTTTTCAACTGCTATTTTCGTTTTCTTTTTGGTTCCTACGGAATTTCGTTAATACAGCTGAAGTTGTCAGCCCCTGCTGATCCCTCATTCATTGAGGAAGGAAATAATCCAGACAATCTTCATGAATAATGCTAATAAGAATTGAAATCATCACACATTGACGAGATTCTCTGCTATTTCTCACTAAATCATCACATGTCGATAACACACACAGTTATTTCTCATTAAACCATCACATCGACAAGATACACTGCTATTTTTCACTAAATCATCACTCATCACATATCGACGAGATACACAGCTGTTTCTCACTACATCATCATATATGGACAAGATACACAGCTATTTCTCTCTAAATCATCTAGGACCAAGAATCCGTGGCCCCCGCGTGGTAAACCAGTTTCCCGATGCCGCCGCACGGACTGAGCTCTGGCCAGAGGGGGTCAAACACGCCCCTGGCCTCAAACATGAGCGAAATTTCCTCTCAATCATCAGAGGGCCAGGCGTGGTCAGCTAACTTAATTTCTGGGTCTAGCTTAATACTCGAGCCCGCAGATAATGATGATGAAAAATAAATGTTGATGATGATGGTGATGATGATGATGATGATGATGATGATGATGATGATGATGATGATAGTGTGATGATAATGATGATGGTGATGGTGATGATGGTGATGATGATGATGATGATGATGATGATGATGATGATGATGATGATAGTGTGATGATAAAGATGATGAAAAATAAATGATGATGATGATGGTGATGATGATGGTGATGATGATGATGATGATGATGATGATGATGATAGTGTGATGATAATGGTGATGAGGAATCTCTGATCAACCTTGACCCTAACGCTAATGAAGCTGCTACTAGCTGGACTCCGCTGACCGGTGTATACCCCCCCTAGTTATGCCAACTTCCTGATGTAGATCGAATCATCATCGAGCAAAGCCACAAACTGTCGGAATCCTCAAGGCTACCGGCCTCCACCGACCAAACTCTGGCCCCGCCCGATGATAACAACGGCGTAAATATTTGGGCACCTCCTCACCGCAGGGATGGGAGGGAGGCAGAGAGGGAGAGAGAGGGGAGGGGGAGGGGGAGGAGGATGAGTAGGGCGCCATCAGGACGCATCTCTTCCTTTACATTATATTATAGTGTGATACAGCGTTACACTTTGACCTATTATATCTGTTACTTTTTCAAAGCCTCTTAGAAAGAGAGAGAGAGAGAGAGAGAGAGAGAGAGAGAGAGAGAGAGAGAGAGAGAGAGAGAGAGAGAGAGAGAGAGAGAGAGAGGCGGGTAATATGAGCCATCTTTCCATTTTTTACTTACTGGTTGTCCCGCTGATCAGAATTTGTCCCATAACATTCATTACACTGAATATTTGTGGTAGCTGGCGGTTGCTAAAATTGAGTAATTCACAAATACTTCCACAGACAGGACTGGTCATATCACCCCGCCCCCTCCCTTTCCCCTTTTTCACTCCCACCCCCACTAGACAGACCACATAATTATCATCTTTTCCAGGATTAGAATACCGGATCAATTCAAAGTCTGTTTCTCCCGCACCCAGAAACCACTAAAAACTGCTCCAGCCGCGGAATTTTGGCTTTTGTCCGCTGAGTGGAACCCTAGGAACCCCTGAGAACCGTAGAGTGGTCTGATCGATAGGGCCAACTGTTGCCGCCTGTTGCTGCAGCCTCCCTCCCTCCCTTCCCTTCCTCCCCTCCCCTCCCTGGGTTTACTCCACACCGTGAGAGGGGGGAGAGAGAGAGAAACACTTAGCATGCTTCACAAGAAAGCGCAAAAAACAACAACAAAACTGATTTCCGCTGGACGAAGAGTACGCGGAGTGGAGAATGAGAGGATGATGTGTTGCGAGCGGTCAGACTAGAAACAGTTGCCGTCACATTCCGGCTTCTGATGGTGTGGGTGTCACTACTACACCTTCTGAATCAGGTGCTTGCGGGTGGTGTGGGAGGCGGGAGAGGAGGAGGCTGATGTGTGTGCGTGTGTGTGTATGCTCGATTATATTTTGCGTTTTTTGCGATCGATTTGAGTCGAAATAAATTATATCTGCTGCATAAAAGCTGTGGATACAAGTTTTTCACCTGCCGCATTTGCAACCACCATTGTTTCATTGATGCGGCTGTTGTTGTTGGTGTTGTTTTCCATGTCAATTTATATAAATTGTCATTGTTATCATTCAGATATCCAAAGGTTATCGCCATCACATGAACTCCTACCATAGCTCTTAAACTGCGCGATACAATAAATGTCTAGATCCAACTCAAAATAACTCTTTGAACTTCGCAGCTTCGACGCCAGGACTAGCGATCAGTGCCACTGATGTCACATCAAAGAACTTCTGTCGCAGTTCGATCACCGTAAGTTAGTTGAACTTTGACTTTCCCCGTGGTAAAAACTCTTAAGGCCAACAGATTCTCGAACGGAAATAAACAGGACCTTCGAACTGAGATATGGCTGGCGCGGTACGGATGCTCTCTGTCTCGTCACAGCGTTGATGTTTGTTTCACTAAGTGAAATTGAAAAAACAGATTCTTTAGGCTGGAACATAGGATGTGCATCACATGAGATATGAAAGGGGTAAAAAACGTTTTAAACAAAACAAAATTGTTTATGAAAGATACCATAAGAGAGAGAGAGAGAGAGAGAGAGAGAGAGAGAGAGAGAGAGAGAGAGAGAGAGAGAGAGAGAGAGAGAGAGAGAGAGAGAGAGATATGAACGTGCTTGCATAACCCAACTGATCCTTGGCTGCAGCAGTTTATTACCTCTGGTCTCAGCATAATGTTACTTACTCTCCGTCCAAAGCTGACACCCATTCTAAATGTATATAAATTAGCGGCAAAGATACAATTATGGCCGAATCGTATTGATCCAATGGAATCCCCGCATTGTTTGCCGATTTCAAATAAGATTAGAAAAGCTCTAAATTCTTTAATCTATTATCTCCTAAGTCATGGGCCATCAGATCACTAATCTGATGATCGCTAGTTGAAGGCTGGGCTGGGGTCGGGCATGACCTAGTTTGACGGAATTTGGTCAAACCGTGACAGAAACCTAGACTAACAGCAAACCTTAACGTTTTCAAAGCGGAATTAATTGCTTAAGCCCTGAATCCCCTTCTCCATAGCAATGGATGACCGACGGTTCTGTATCCCAGCGAGCATGAGACTCACCACTTGATGTTATGCCATGATTTATCGCAGAGACTCTGATTCGGTCACCGCAACATGTTCCGTTTGATGATGATGATGATGATGGTATAGAGCACTGTCTTGCCAAACAAACAACCACAACTTCCTCATCCATCCTTATCAGTGCTGTCAACAAGCCCAGAATTTCAAGCTGCGAGAGTCTAGTTAGGACTGAGACCACTTCCCCCCCCCCTCCACACACACACACACACACACAATCACATCACGTCGGGCTGTTTAGAGCGATCTCTTATTTTTGTAAACACAAAACATAGAAATAAAATCCATATATCTACCACAAGAAGTTTCAGGGTGGGCGGACAGCAAGTAGTAACCAAGTTGAGAGGATTCAGCAGACACTGGACTCGACCAACAGATGTAAGGTTTACACAAACTAGAGTCTGATCTATGAGGGAAGCCAGTCTTGTGAAAAGTCGAACGTCAAAAGTTGAACAAAAAGCTTAAGGCTTCCTAGGTCTCCACCCAGGATTCCTAGCACCCGGCCTGACGGCGGACAGACAGACAGACAGACAGACACACAGGGCTGCGGCCCGTATTGTTCATGCTCCTCTAGACATCATGACGGTTATTGACGATGCTTGAACGGGCGATTTGCTACTTGACTGCTTAAGGAGAGAAAGAGAGTGAGACCAAGAAAGAAAGACGGAGGAGAGAAGGAGAAAGAGATAGTGTCACCGAAAGAGAAAGACGGGGAGAGACAGAAAGCGATAGAGGAAGAAAAGAGGGAAGCCAATAGAGAGAGAGAGAGAGAGAGAGAGAGAGAGAGAGAGAGAGAGAGAGAGAGAGAGAGAGAGAGAGAGAGAGAGAGAGAGAGAGAGAGAGAGAGAGAGAAATAGGAAGACTGAGAGACAGCCGGGGTAATAGGAGGAGGAGCTGAAAGAGAGAAAGGGAGAGAGGATAGAAGGACGAAGAGACACAGACGGACATACAAAGAAAGAAAGACAGACAAAGGGAGATATCGAGAGAGAAGGAGACATAAAGTTCCCCTGTACGCAATAACCGTGAATCAGAAGGTCTCCACCTTCATGATTTATTGAGGAGGTGTGAGCCACTAGGTGTCTGCCATCACCATCCTACTATCATTAATACAATAATGCTCTCCCCTACACACTCCCAGCAGAATGATGAAGACTTCACCCCTGGGGGCTACCGGCCACAGATCCACAACTCTACGTAGCGCTTGTTCTACTTCTCATCAATAAAAACCAATGGTTGACCCTACAGCTCTATGTAAAGCTTGCTCTACTTCAATCTCATCAATAAAAACCAGTGGTTAGCCCCACACCCTCCTCTTCATAACTTTTTTTTCTTCTTCTGGTAACATTTCCACAACATTTAACAAGTCCATATTTTATTTTGGGCACAGTAAGCGATTCAAGAAGAAACAGCCCCGGACTCCTACAATTGAATTTTTCCCCCGACCCCAATCTTGGCACTGCACGCTGGACTCATTATTCTCCTCCAGTTTTCGCGAGAGGCCAGCCGAAAAAGCCTATTATAATTCTCTATTGAGTTAGAACCACATCACACTGGCGCTCTCTGTATAGAATGATCTGGAGATATTGTATTATATAGATGAGAAACTGGCTAGAACTGACTGATGTATGCTGGGAATATTGTAAATATAGATGAGAAACTCTGGCTAGAGCAGTACTGTCTGCTGTATACTGGAGATATTGTTAATATTGTAAATGTACAATTGATTCGTGTAGGCTGAGAGCTGAAGACTGGGACGAGGAAATTGTCCGAAGATGAATAGAATTATCATGGCTGGGAGAAAAGATGCTTTCAAACAAAGGGAACACTATCCCACAAATTACATTTCAAAACGGGGGAGTTGTTAGAGAGAGAACGAGAGAGAGAGAGAAGGAGGGGGGTATTTCGATAAGTTAAGATTTCAAAGAGACCACTGGTCTTGTATGGCAGTGTGTATACCCGTCCAGTTCCCTTGTATAAACGGGTCCGGAATGAAAAGCTTTCAATACGACCAGAACACACACGGGACAACCTTGGCGGCGACACCTCAATAAGGTGGCTTTCAGAGATGGCGACAGGCTTTGTGGAGCAGCTGCCGAAGGTCAAGGTCGATGGTCGTCCACGTCTCTTACAGACAGGGCAAGACTTTTACCGAGAGTTAGGATTGCCCCAAGTGGCAGCAGTGAAATACAGAACAGGTCCGCAGAGACCTCTTTCATTCTACATATCAGTTTGAAGATCTCCAGTGAGACTTGACTCTCTCCATCATCTCATGCCAAGATCACAGACCGGAATTTATAACTGGTTTCTTCTGTGGCCAACGCACTATTCTGCTCTCTTCACCATTTAAGGAGGGTCAATAGAGAGGAGGGTTTACAGTGATGGGAGTTTCCATGTGCAAATAAATTGTGCGCCACGTCTCTCTCTCTCTTTCTCTCTCTCTCTCTCTCTCTCTCTCTCTCTCTCTCTCTCTCTCTCTTCTTTTCCTCCTCCCCATTTTTCTTTTCCCCCAATACCCTCTAACACCCCGCCTCTGTCTCTATCCATTCCCTCAGTGAGACCCAATGCCAGCATGTTGGTGACAGTTTGATGAAAGCAACAGGTCTCCCCGGGCTCTCACCGATGACTCCAGCGACTGGCTTGAGAGACGCCACTGTAGTGGAAACTGCATGCTGACAGCCGTAACTTGATTTGAGACTCTGCTATCGCCGTGTCCCCACAGACCACTCTCCGGGCCTGTCACTCACACACCGCGGACTGAGGACCTGTGGCGAGTGACTGAGAGCCAGTGAGAGAGTGAGGGTCACAGAGGGCCAGAGCGCCTGGTTATTACGTCCTTCATCCCGTGAGCCTCTTGACAGCCAGCCAGGAGTTGGCTTCACAAGTCCTACTAGGATTATACCGATGTTCCATGACGCGTGTTTCTATAAAGTGTTGGTGCTGATTCTGCAGCTAGTAGTACATTTTAATCCAACATCACGGACCGAATCATCAGCTGGCGCAGCCCCTGCAAATCTCTCTCTCTCCATTGATATGATTAGATACACCGACTAGCAACTTAATCTGCACAGCCCCATTTACTGGGTCGTCATCATGGCCCGTTACAGTTGAGGGACGTCCGAAAAATTCTCTTGTAGTCTCAAATTTCATGAAGGAGCCACTTTCACCTCAAACGCAGATAGAGCATCCAGACAAGTTTCGGTCAAACTAGGGCTTACAACAGTCACAATGTGAAAAAAAGCAAAAAAGAAAACAAAATTTACCGCGAAGCACTCCAATGAAGAAAACTGACTTGTGTTGTTCGCAACACGTTTTTTCCCACGAATTTTCCAGACTTGGTTACACCAGAGGAGAAACCTTAATTTCCACCGAACAAACTTATCATTGTAATAAAAAAAAAAAGCCAGAACGAACTGACATGCACTGCTCATCAAAGAACTGTTGAAGAGAAACGATAGAGTTACACATAATCTCTAATTTGGACAACTAAACGGTTAACAGAGGTTGTCACTCAGGTAATCCCTGGATCCTCTCCTGCTGCTCACATTCCACAGGAGACCCGACGAGCCGAGATTTCTCATCTAACAAGTCTGTAGTTATTGTCTCCCTCTCCGGCACGTCCAACAACAAGAAACTGCAACAGCATTATCTCCACGGGCTCCACATCCACCCGTCTTTTGTTTTCACACCTCAAAGACCCTGAACTGAAGCAATGATATCATTCTGAGGCAATGAGAACTGAGGCGGTTGAGATCTGAGGCGGTTGAGAAGTGAGACGGTTGAGATCTGAAGCGGTTGAGATCTGAGACGGTTGAGAAATGAGACGGTTGAGAACTGAGACGGTAGAGAACTAAAGCGGTTGAGAACTGAGACGGTAGAGAACTGAAGCGGTTGAGAAGTGAGGCGGTTGAGAAGTGAGGCGGTTGAAAAGTGAGGCGGTTGAGAAGTGAGGCGGTTGAGAAATGAGACGGTTGAGAACTGAGGCGGTTGAGAAGTGAGGCGGCTGAGAAGTGAGACGGTTGAGATCTGAGACGGTTGAGATCTGAAGCGGTTGAGATCTGAAGCGGTTGAGAACTGAGGCGGCTGAGATGTGAGGCGGTTGAGAAGTGAGGCGGTTGAGAACTGAGGCGGCTGAGAAGTGAGGCGGTTGAGAAGTGAGGCGGCTGAGAAGTGAGGCGGTTGAGAAGTGAGGCGGCTGAGAAGTGAGGCGGTTGAGAAGTGAGGCGGCTGAGAAGTGAGGCGGCTGAGAAGTGAGGCGGCTGAGAAGTGAGGCGGTTGAGAAGTGAGGCGGTTGAGAAGTGAGGCGGCTGAGAAGTGAGGCGGTTGAGAGGTGAGGCGGTTGAGAAGTGAGGCGGCTGAGAAGTGAGGCGGTTGAGAAGTGAGGCGGTTGAGAAGTGATGTGGCTGAGAAGTGATGTGGCTGAGAAGTGAGGCGGTTGAGAAGTGATGTGGCTGAGAAGTGAGGTGGCTGGCTGAGAACTGATAAGCCGCCGCCAGTAGTGGAGGAGATACCAGAAGGTGAGCATTGCATTAGGGACAAAAAAACTCTTGCCTCGGTGTCAGTATGATCATATAGCAACCAGCTAAATAATTGTAACAACAGGGTGTTAGTACGGTCACATAGAAGCCAACTTATGGTAACGACAGCGTGCCAGTACGGTCACACAGAAGACAACTATTGGTAACAACAGGGTGTCAGTACGATCACACAGCAGGCAGCTAATGGTATTACCAGGGTGTCAGTAAGGTCACACAGAAGACAGCTAATGGTATTAGCATGGTGTCAGTACGGTCACACAGAAGCCAGCTTATGGTAACCACAGGGTGTCAGTACCGGCATACAGCAGGCAGCTAATGATAAGAACAGAGCCCGGCTCTCTTAGCGCTACTTTGCGCGTGACACTTCCATAAACAAAGCAGAAATTCCACGGTCACTGATCTTTTCCAAAACATGTCGATCACGGTTGTCAAGGGAGACAAGAACTTTTTGTCTTTTGTTGATTGTAAAAACACGATACGTTCGTTGCTCTGGATTCAAATTGGTTCAACTGATACTTGGTGGTCCGTTCTTGCCACGGGATAAAAACTCAAACAGCTTGAGGGGAATAAAAAATCAGAAATTCTAAAACTTTTGAACTTTCTAACTTTCCTCATTCATTTTTTTTATTTATGTCGCAGACAGTTCTACAGTACAGGCCATTCAGTTCTCGTAAAATTCCTTCGATCTCGCAAAACACAATCTTGAAGGGAATAAAAAACCAGAAATTCTATAACTTTTGAGCTTTCGAACTACCGCATTCAAAATTTTTTTTTAAAGATGACACAGTCACAGGCCATTTAGTGCTCGTGAAATTCCTTCGACCTCACATAACACAAGCCGACAATCTGCATCAGAGCGCATTCTTCAAAGCTCAAGGGAACGTAAGGAGCATTGTGGTGAAAATTATGAGCAGCATTATACAATCATCTACTGCCTTACTATAGAGAGACGATGCTCAATAATGAATCCACCGGAAGGAAAAACTGTAGAGATATCAAGATCTAGGAAAAATCCACGTGTCTGGGCACTAACAACATTATACAACCATCTACTGCCTTACTATAGAGAGACGATGCTCAATAATGAATCCACCGGAAGGAAAAACTGTAGAGATATCAAGATCTAAGAACAATCCACGTGCCTGATCACTAACAACATTATACAACCATCTACTGCCTTACTATAGAGAGACGATGCTCAATAATGAATCCACCGGAAGGAAAAACTGTAGAGATATCAAGATCTAGGAAAAATCCACATGCCTGATCATTCTTCAAAGCTCAAGGGAACGTAAGGAGCATTGTGGTGAAAATTATGAGCAGCATTAACCATCTACTGCCTTACTATAGAGAGACGATGCTCAATAAAGGAAACATCAGAAGAAGAAAATGTAGAGATGTCAAGATCTAGGAAAAGTCCGCGTGTTTGATCTTTAACAATAGTGTAGAACCATCTGCTGCCTTACTTTGGAGAGATACCTATTAACAATAAATCAACCAGAAGGAGAAACTGTAGATATATAAATATAGATCTAGGAAAAATCCAAGTTGCCGATCACTAGTAACATTATACTGTAGAAATACGGCTATATTATTATAAAGATCCTATCTGACTCCAAACCGTATCGCTCACCTTACCGCAAGCACCGCAGTAACTGACCACCGCCCACTAGAATGATGCGGACCTGTTGTCAGTTTTCGGCTCACACTCACAGCACAATATCTTCCTCCAGTATTCTCAGAATGGGCGTCAGAAATCAAGGACGAAGAAGAGAACGGCTTTGATTTTCCTGCGCAAACCGTCATACCGAGGACCCCATAGTTTTTTCAATGAGACTGAGTCGGCCCAACGAGGCTCCAATATTAGTTTCGGGTCTCACGGTGTGTATTTGGTGCAGAATGCCAGAGACTTGGCTGAGCATCGCAGTTTCTGCATCGCTTGCCATCTTACCGTCAACTGGCATTGCGTGTGATCTGTAAACCACCTGAGAGTCTGACCTTGACCCATCACCGGACCACTGGACCCGGAGTGTACAGTTACCGGGATGGAGTATCATGAAACCACCTTGGCTGTATCTTGTTTTTCTTGCTGATGTTCGGGTGAGCAGGCAGCCAGATACGCTACAGGCGGTGTCAGTGGAGAGTCCAGTGAGTTGGGCTCAGTGTTTACACCATCACGGTCTGTGGTTCCATCCCTTCACGCTTGGACAAACACACACACAGTCCTGCTGACGTCACTGACAGGGCCACAGCCCAGGTAGCGCGGGCAGGGCCCAAGGGTGAGCAGCCCAGTGTATGTAGACGTAAGGCTTTGCTATCACGCAAACACGATAATAAGAGATGGAAGCAGGTGGGGACGAGAGGATAAAAAGAAAGAAAAAAAAAACGAGGGAGAGATGGAAAGATATATGAGGGTAGAAATACAAACAGAGAGATAGAGAGTTAGAGAGGGAAAACGGGAGAGAGACAGAAAAATAGATGGATAGAGAGAGAGAGAGAGAGAGAGAGAGAGAGAGAGAGAGAGAGAGAGAGAGAGAGAGAGAGAGAGAGAGAGAGAGAGAGAGAGAGAGGAGTCGATAGACCAAACACAAATCCTAAGCAAGCAAAGCGTATAGAGGAAAGCCACCAAAACCCCAGGAATCTTCAGCTAATTCCTGGCTGAGAGGTCCAAGATAAACAACCCGGTGTGTCCAGCCTGGTGAGGTGGCTCTGGTCAGTGGCGCTCCGCCACGCCTGGAGAACCACTTCCACGTAGATGTGGCCTAATCAGCTCACCTAGCCCAAGCTTTCTCTTGCCACTCACCAGGCAGCGACGATACAAGTTTCTCTTTCTCTGGCCGAGGAGCCACAGATTAAATAGTCAAAAAAAAAAAAAAAAGACAGCGCTTTATTTCCAGAATGGGGTGAAAGTAAGAGATATAGATTGATACAGAGTGAGAGAGTGAGAGAGAGAGAGAGAGAGAGAGAGAGAGAGAGAGAGAGAGAGAGAGAGAGAGAGAGAGAGAGAGAGAGAGAGAGAGAGGATGATTCTCGAGCTTGCGATATGTTGACCAAAAAAGCCAGGTACCCAGGGAGACAGCGCAAGGTGGTGTCCTACCACGACCCAGCAGAGACAGCCAGCTCCACAGTCTAGAGATGACTTGAGATGAAATATTTTCTTACACCGTTAAAACCACCATGATCTCAAGAATTAGCCTGACACGCGAGGAATGTGAGAACCGCTGAAACTTGCACGTGTGGAGCAGACACCTGCAAGTGGCGGTATCACCTTTTCTCGGTAACCCGAGCACTGGCTTCGATTCGACACTCTCTGCAATGCGCCAAGCTCAAATCTGTCTACACAGAGAAATACCATTCAATCGGTGTCTCAGATTACATCAGTCGCCGTCACACGAAACAAAATTAATACTGTAACACAATAAATTCTATAGTGGACAGAATTTTTACAAGGCTCTACATTGTTTATCTAGGTTCTCAACCGATTAGAGGTTCGAAATGCACAAACACCTTCCTCCCCCCCCCCCTTTTTTTTTTCCCCTCCCCTCTACCACATAGGTAACCACTGGTGGCTTACCATTTCTTTCCTACTGGACCACGTTGCTGATCACGCTACTGATCACAGCTGCAGCTCCACGTTACTGATCACGCTACGGATCACAGCTACAGCTCCATGTTACTGATCACGCTACGGATCACAGCTACAGCTCCATGTTACTGATCACGCTACGGATCACAGCTACAGCTCCATGTTACTGATCACGCTACGGATCACAGCTACAGCTCCATGTTACTGATCACGCTACGGATCACAGCTACAGCTCCACGTTACTGATCACGCGACAGCTCCATGTTACTGATCACGCTACAGATCACAGCTACAATTCCATGTCACTGATCACGCTACGGATCACAGCTACAGCTCCATGTTACTGATCACGCTACGGATCACAGCTACAGCTCCATGTTACTGATCACGCTACGGATCACAGCTACAGCTCCATGTTACTGATCACAGCTACAGCTCCATGTTACTGATCACGCTACGGATGACAGCTACAACTCCATGTCACTGATCACGCTACGGATCACAGCTACAGCTCCATGTTACTGATCACGCTACGGATCACAGCTACAGCTCCATGTTACTGATCACGCTACGGATCACAGCTACAACTCCATGTCACTGATCACGCTACGGATCACAGCTACAGCTCCATGTTACTGATCACGCTACGGATCACAACAACAGCTCAACGCTTCTAATATCACTACGAAGCACAGCTACAGCTCCAAGTTACTGATCACGCTACGGATCGCACCTACGGCTCCATGTTACTGGTCACCCTGCAGATCCCAGCTACAGCTCCACGTTACTGGTCACCCTGCAGATCCCAGCTACAGCTCAACGCTTCTAATAACACTACGAAGCACACCTACAGCTCCACGTTACTGATCACGCTACGGATCGCACCTACAGCTACATGTTACTGGTCACCCTGCAGATCCCAGCTACAGCTCAACGCTTCTAATAACACTACAAAGCACAGCTACAGCTCCACGTTACTGGTCACGCTACGGATCGCACCTACAGCTCCACATTACTGGTCACCCTGCAGATCCCAGCTACAGCTCAACGCTTCTTATCACAGCAGCTAAAGCTCCACTTAAGGACCGCTCTACGGATCACAGCTAGCTACATCTCCACAAGCCACTGACGACTCTAGCTAGAATATCTAGCATTCGAGCTGACGGCCACCTAACTGATCCGGAGAGCTCTTGAGCTGAGTTTGAGGGACCCCGAGTTCGAACCCCCGCTAAGATTATGAGGCTATGGAATGAGGAAAATGAAAACGAAGGTTCTCGTCATACAGGTACGAATGTATTGTTGTCAATATGTATCGGGGTTATGTATTAGCACAGGATCAACAGGTGCTGGCCTGCCCAGTGTATCTAGTGCTGCACTGTGGGAGAAGCAGGAGAAACAGCTGGACAACCGTGTCACTTGGTGCATGCAGCTCAACACATCTATACACACATACACTACAAGATGTTTAAAGGTTGCAGGCTTCTACTAGCTACACCTGAGGGGGAAAAAAGGTTAGAAAGAGGGAAGACAAGAAGACGAGAGAGAAGGAGGGATAGAGCGAGGTAAGGAAGCAGAGGAGAGAAGTAAAGGAAGCATTCATACTTGAAAGACATCCGAAGCTTGCATGCTTTACACTACGGTTGATGTTGGTGGTGGTGGTGATGGTGATGTTGTTATTGTGAGTCTCCATAAGTTTTCCAAATACCAACACGTCAAATAAGATGTTCAAAAAGCGGTTCAACACATGGTGAGAACTGAATCCATGTTGGTTTGGCTGTCATGATACACAGTTTACAATATCTCAGATGCGAAAGCTCTTGGTTAATTTTTTTTGTTTGTCTATACCTCATGATAATATGATTTGTTTGCAAAGCGGAAAGAATAAAAATTAAAGTAGCGAGGAGTATATATCATTCTCTCTCTCTCTCTCTCTCTCTCTCTCTCTCTCTTCCTCCCTCCCCTCTCCCCTCCGTGTCCATACAAGTGTTACTCATCGCTAGAACAGCAGAACCACAACCTACTGCCGGACTGGACCAGCAGTGGTATGTTATTGTGTGATTGTGCAGTGTGTGATGATGTAAGTCTCTGGCACCTCTCACTGCATCGTGTTGGTCTTGGTGGACACACAAACACACACGTGCAACAAATTAATCGCTCCGCTTAAAAACAAATATCTGCCTCTCTCTCTTTCTGTCCTCTCCTCTCTTCCCCCCCCCTCCCCCCAACCCTCTCTCCCCCTTCTCCCTATCCCCCTTTTTTTTCTCTTCCACTCTCTCTCCAAGCCCCCTTTTCTCTCTCCCTCTCAGATAAGACTGGCTAAGAATGTAGAGTCCCAGTGGAAAATAAAGCACGGCATAACTATTGTTTCGTTGCTTCCAGACAACTGTGTTACGCCCCTCTGGCCAAAGCAATAACGATTCTCACAAACTTTAAAACATAACATGTATCATACAGTGATGTCATTCTGTGCTGGTACCGATCAACGCACAATTTCACTCCACAACACGTCTACCGTTTTGGGCGGATGAGAGCGCAATCGCCATCAAACAGAAAAACAAAACTATCTTTCATAAAATAGAAACAAAACTTCTTGTGAGAAAAACAGAAACAGATGCCATGCCTTTGAAACCCAACTACACCCCTGGAGAATGGGAATATTAGTGAAGCACCATGCAAGCTCTTTCTATGTTTCTGGTTGCTTGAGCGTATTTTCTGTGATCACCATGGCACACCATTGACTAACGAGGTCTTAAGTTGTTACAGGGGCATATGGACATGTTGTAGACACCTACAAAAACAATACCAAACCAAAGCTACAGCAACAGCAACAGCAACAGCAGAGGACACAAGTACAGAAGCAGAGATGTATGCCAAGATCGGTGCACGAATTTTTTCACGTTTTTTTACTTTTTTTTTTTTTAAATCTGCACTTTCGCCATTTCCGTCCAATTCTAGCAGGACTTGTCGCGCTGTGCACAGATCTTCCCAACCATGGGGCCAAGTGTTTCCCGAGTTCTCGCCAGCGTGTACAATAGAATAAGGTGCGGTCTGGCGCTCTGGCATTCTGCACCAGGAGTCCGGGAAATATGGACGGTGGTAGAGAGCTGTGCACAGATCTACCCAAGCATGGGGCCAAGTGTTTCCCGAGTTCTCGCCAGCGTGTACAATAGAATAAGGTGCGGTCTGGCGCTCTGGCATTCTGCACCAGGAGCCCGGGAAATATGGACGGTGGTAGAGAGCTGCGTCCAAAAACTAATCCCTGAGGGCGGGAGCGGGGAGATTCTGGCTCGAGACCAGGAATTGTGTCTGAGAGGAGAGAAATGTGGATGGATGGACGGACAGATGTATAGATAGATATAGATAAAAAAGAGTTAGGGGTACCGATAGAGAAATTGAAGGAGGGGGAAAAAGAGACAAAGGGAGGGGTAGGGGGAAAAAGTTTCAAATCATTAAAATTGAAATTTCTGCTCAGGAAAATAAATCGTCCAAAGACGCCGTCAGCTAAGAACTTACTTCTTTAAATGGTATCTATCAGTGATTAAAACAGAGTATAAATTTAGGACTATGATGGTCAACTTAATGTCTTTCTGGCCATGTCCAGCAACCATCGCTGACCGATGCCCCTCTAGCTCTGGAGTCTTACTCGATCAAAGCACACAAGCTAAGAGAATTAAAACAAAGAGCTTAAAGACTTGTCTAATGTGAAAACAACAAGATTGAAATTCAGAAACTTTGTACGAGAAAATACTTTCATACACATACACACACACCGACCGTTAGATAGTCTTGTCGATGTATCAACTCTAGTGGTCAGTATTGAGATAACAGAGAGCACAACAGCATTAGGACACAAGCTTGTGTACACAGAGCTTAACCACTGGTCAAACAAACCTGGCCAGTTGAAGTAATCCCGGCCTTGCTCAGCTCTGGCCAGTCGACGGTCAGTAAGACGGAGTGGACACATCCAGGCATCAAGCGGATCATTGGACCAGTGGCTCTACATTGTTTGGACGTTCCCTTCCACAGACTTGACCACACGAAGAGACACCGATATAGTAATCTCTTTCTATCTCTCTCTCTCTCTCTATCGTCTCACACAGTGTGCATTGTCTAATCCAGACCGGACTGCACTATCACTGCCACTGCCAGCTGTCGCAGACAGAAGAATCGGCCGCTACTTCACAGTTTGGCTTGTCGGAATCACCTTAGACTGTACAGCAGCAATGTACACAAAGAGAGATGGTAACTGCCAAGTGTTCACTACCATCTCGAAGTGTAGGACACACCTCTGAGATTTATGCTACACACATGATTGCACCATTTAATTGTTCAAATCAAAAGATTCACAGCTTTGAAGATATCATTTGTGTCGTCCAAACCGGCAGATCACATTGCAGACATCAAACTAGTGTGAATCAACTTTCTTAAAATCAATCTTTTTACAGGCGTAGAAGAATCTGATGATTTTCAATTTTTCTACGAGCGTGTACTTGCAGTTAAGATTCGAATTAATATTGGCTACACCCACAATGATTGCACACACTCGGGTACCCTCAGCGAGTATCACATGTAGACAGTTGATTGTGCGACAACCTGTGTGGTTCTTGGCTTGTCTTAAGTCCCTATCCTCACTGCATCACAGGGTGAAAAAAAATGGGTTAAGTGACCACCAGTCTTCACCCAAACATTGTTTATCTACTAACTTCCTCTCTGTGAGGAGAGACACACGGAATAGCAGATTTAGGATACACACGGTATCTCCACCACCGAGTCTCAACACCGAACTGATGAATAGCGAGTACCTGGGTAGCGCTCGGCCGGCCTCGAGCTGCGGTCAGAGTCAGACCTCCCTCTCACTGGAACCTGTAGTGCTGTGTCGCCAAACAAGGCGTGACGTCATTTGACAAGGATTCCCGTCTGGAACTAATGCAGCAAGCATGTAGACTCGCTCTCTCTTGAGAATGTTGGGTCCACACCAGCTCCGGTCAAGTTGGCGAGCTGTGCCGCTGGCCAGGTGTGCGGAGAGAGCGGGTACCTGTTGCTGGACCTGCGCTTAGAGACCACAGGTGGGGGCTAGCACTGGGAACGACTACTACATAATAACCGGAGGTCTCGAACCAATCAAGCTGAGGACACTCCGCCTGCCACTCTCACTGGACACTGGCACCGAGAGGATAATCCCTGCTGCACCTGAGCTGACCGCTTGACCGGCTGGCAGGGAGGGGAGGGGCGGTACAGGGTGCATTCAGCAAACAGTGTGCACACAGCGCAAACAGGCGCTAATCTGGGCCGACATGTGGCGAGTGACGGGCGAAAGGCTTCTGTTGATCCAAGCTGGGGATTTAGGTCTATCGATTGGGGAAGGGAGAGAGAGAGAGAGAGAGAGAGAGAGAGAGAGAGAGAGAGAGAGAGAGAGAGAGAGATGGATGGATAGATAAAATGAGAAATACAGAAAAACTAGAGAGTGACTAAGATAATGGCGAGAGAACGAGAAAATGAAGAGAGGGCGAGAACGAACGAGAGAGAGAGAGAGAGAGAGAGAGAGAGAGAGAGAGAGAGAGAGAGAGATATGGATGGATAGATAAAATGAGAAATACAGAAAAACTAGAGAGTGGCTAAGATAAAGGCGAGAGAACGAGAAAATGAAGAGAGGGCGAGAACGAACGAGAGAGAGAGAAAGAGAGAGAGAGAGAGAGAGAGAGAGAGAGAGAGAGAGAGAGAGAGAGAGAGAGAGAGAGAGAGAGAGAGAGAGAGAGAGAGAGAGAGAGTTTTCTCGAGCAAGCCGTGGCCAGGCGGTGACCTTAACTAAAGCCCAAGAGAGGACGAGACAGGATTCACTGGCTCGAACCCCCGCCATTCAGCACTAATCACATGCGCCTGCACGCCCGCATGGGTTAAGGTTCGTGTGCCGTGCACTGGTTGGCCCTGGCTTAGCGCGCTCGCCCATTAACTGATCCGCCTCGCTGGGTCAGCGCAGCGCCGGCCTGTCCGAGAGACGGAGTGCCATGAGCTCAGTCAGGGACACCCTTGCCAAATACTTTAACGGTCTCAGATCAGACCTGCTGAAGCGGATAGCAACTTGTGCCCGCCCCGTGCCCTACCCATGCCCTCCCAGCCTCTGGCTGCTTGAATGAAGAATAGTTAAATGGGTATTGGCCTACTCTCTATAAATTAAATTACCTCGCCCGTCTCTTCCTGTCTGTCTGTCTGTCTGTCTGTCTGTCTGTCTGTCTGTCTCTCTCTCTCTCTGTCTTTGTCTCTCTCTCTCTCTCTCTCTCTCTCTCTCTCTCTCTCTCTCTCTCTCTCTCTCACACACACACACACACACTGCAACAACAGTGTTACGGGCGCTTCTATGGTGGCCAAGTAATTAGCATGCTTGATTGGA
This sequence comes from Elysia crispata, assembly GCA_033675545.1. Classification (NCBI taxonomy): domain Eukaryota; kingdom Metazoa; phylum Mollusca; class Gastropoda; family Plakobranchidae; genus Elysia; species Elysia crispata. The sequence goes on from JAWDGP010005809.1 coordinate 425,962, forward strand.
GAGCGACCCGAGCACGAGAATCGATCACTACCTGACCACTCCATACACGCGGCATTCTGTAACCATATTGAGATGTCAATGTGGAATATCTCTCTCCACAAGACACAGTGAGTGACTTCCTCACAAACACAGTCAATCAGAGAGTTGAAATTGCATGACTTCGCTGCCACCATGTTGAGATGACAATGTGGTATATCTCGTCACAAGACACAAACAGCAAACAGTGAGTGTCTTTCTGGTGAACAAAGTCATCAAGCAGAGAGCTAGAGAGATATACTCAATCCAACCTAGCAAAACCATTACATCTAGAACCGAACTGGTCTGTAAAACAGTAAGGGACTGTTGTATTTGCTTTAAAGTTTCTCTAATCTGCTCTCTAGGTCTTACAGCACCCGTCACTGAATGGCGGTAATTACCGGTCAGTGCCACACAAAACTCAAAACTTACCCGAAGGCTTTTATTATTATTTTTTCTTTAAAATTAAGCTATCGCACAAAGTTTCAGTGCCACACAAAACTCAAAACTTACCCGAAGGCTTTTATTATTATTTTTTCTTTAAAATTAAGCTATCGCTCAAAGATTCAGTGCCACCCAAAACTCAACACTTACCCGAAGGCTTTTATTATTATTTTTTCTTTAAAATTAAGCTATCGCTCAAAGATTCAGTGCCACCCAAAACTCAACACTTACCCGAAGGCTTTTATTATTATTTTTTCTTTAAAATTAAGCTATCGCTCAAAGTTTCAGTGCCACACAAAACTCAAAACTTACCCGAAGGCTTTTATTATTATTTTTTCTTTAAAATTAAGCTATCGCTCAAAGTTTCGGTGCCTCATGTTCCCCGCATGCATTTGAGATGTTGATTTTTTTCACTCAGTCTTTAGTGCTTTTAAAGGACAATCTCTGTTTGAACAAGTATAGAAAGGGAGGAGAGAGGCGAAGAAGGGCGATAGAGAGAGGTGGGGACGGGAAGAATCAAGCTCTATCTCGCACACCCACAGACGTGAACAAACAAACAGAGTTAGCAGAGGGTCGTCTGAGGTTGACTGGGCCGCTAGGATTAAACAACAAACAACGGTTACGGTAATCTCGGCGAGGCCCTACAAATCTCCGCCCGAGGGCTCGCGACATGGCACCCACCGCCACAAAACAATTTGTTTTGATCGGCTGGAATGTCGAGCCGAGGTGGAAGCCACGAGTTACCCAGCATACCACCTCTTCCTCTGTCTTCTGCCAAACAAGTGTAAGGAGAAAACCTGGTGTTTTCCAGCGGCCCGAGTCTCTAGACTTGCTTGTCTCTCGGAGTAGCGGAGACGGCGAAGATTGGACGCTTCAAGAGGAGAGAGGAACGCGCCAGCTCAGCCGGGCGGCCGGCTGGGGAGCAGATCAGTTCAAATCTCAGCTGGTGAGAAAAACAGATACAAAGATGCTTAATTTGAAAACAACTGGCTCAACTAGCCGTCTGACTCAAATCTCATCTGGTGAGAAAACAGATACAAAGATGCTTAATTTGAAAACAACTGGCTCAACTAGCCGTCTGAATCAAATCTCAGCTGGTGAGAAAAACAGATACAAAGATGCTTAATTTGAAAACAACTGGCTAAGATCAGTTCAAATCTCAGCTGGTGAGAAAAACAGATACAAAGATGCTTGATTTGAAAACAACTGGCTCAACTAGCCGTCTGACTCAAATCTCAGCTGGTGAGAAAAACAGATATAAAGATGCTTAATTTGAAAACAACTGGCTAAGATCAGTTCAAATCTAAGCTGGTGAGAAAAACAGATACAAAGATGCTTGATTTGAAAACAACTGGCTCAACTAGCCGTCTGAATCAAATCTCAGCTGGTGAGAAAACAGATACAAAGATGCTTAATTTGAAAACAACTGGCTCAACTAGCCGTCTGAATCAAATCTCAGCTGGTGAGAAAACAGATACAAAGATGCTTAATTTGAAAACAACTGGCTCAACTAGCCGTCTGAATCAAATCTCAGCTGGTGAGAGAAACAGATACAAAGATGCTTGATTTGAAAACAACTGGCTCAACTAGCCGTCTGAATCAAATCTCAGCTGGTGAGAAAAACAGATACAAAGATGCTTAATTTGAGAACAACTGGCTCAACTAACCGTCTGGATCAAAGCTCACCTGGCCGTGAGAAGCAAAACTTAGAGTCCAAGACTAGAGCTGACCGAAACAGACCAGTGGTCATATAACCCGCTCCAGTCGTGCATGTCTCTGGCTGGTCAGTGGCTGGTCAGTGTCGCCGCTTACGCGGATGTCAAACCCATGGTGTCTCCTTCTCTAGCGGGTTAAGTAGTGTCAGCAGAAAGTTGCTGGGCGATTCTTCCAGCACCTGTCAGCTCTTGTCAGAGAGTTCACTGCTGTCACGGCTGGCTTCTGCTGGATCCTGCAGGCAGACGATAGTGCCGGAACCAGTGGGGAAGCGTTGCGTGATGATCGATTCTTTCAAGCATGGTCTTTACTTGAGACAAAGAGGTCAGAGAGAGAGAGAGAGAGAGAGAGAGAGAGAGAGAGAGAGAGAGAGTCAAATAAGCAGACAGACAAACGGACAGAGAGACAAATACAGAGAGAAACAGCCAGCCAGAGAGGGAAGAAGGGAGAAAGAGAGAGAGAGAGAGAGAGAGAGAGAGAGAGAGAGAGAGAGAGAGAGAGAGAGAGAGAGAGAGAGAGAGAGAGAGAGAGCCTGGTTAGGTCAGGTCAGGGTTGTAGGGCGGAGCGCCCCCTAGCGCTGATCTCCCCAGGAGCTCGGCGTCCGGACTGACGCCAAGCGGTTGAGCCTGTCAATGACGTCACGGTCACTCAAGGTCAGAGATAATCTGGCCATGTTGCAGTTCCCGAGTCGGTGGACTTCAAGAGAAGGTCAGGACTAAGCAACAGTGCTTGGCAGAATTTGAATGTATCGGCTTTAACACTCTATGAGTGGAATGAGATAAGGATATTTTTTATCTGCCACGACTGTATTTCTTCAGATTTAACTTTCTATCACCCCCTCCACCCCCAACAAAAAAAAAAACAAAAAAAAACAAAAAAAACCAAACAGCTCCACCATCCCAATATCCCACGTAATATGTAGTTGGCTCCTGGCCCAGCCACCATCCCTGAGAGTATGCCGCAGAGGATCGGGAACTGACGGACCAACCCGGAGACCACCTGAAGCGATGCTCCAACTCTGGAGAGCGCGCACCGCTTCCTGGCAACAGCTGCAGCAGACAGTGGGGGGGAGATAACCGCCACAGATTGTCAGTGGGTGATGACAAGATAAGATTGATGAGCTTTGATATATTAAGGAGGAAAAAATATTTGCAATTTTCCGGTTCTTCCCGGTGAATCTGATATGCTGTGGGCGAGAGTCGGAGATGCAAGAATGGTAATAGAATTATGGATAAAAAGATTGATGAATAGAATGATGGATAAATAGATGAATCATGTAGATCGATAGGCAAATAAGTAGGTAGATGAATGGGTAAGTGGATTGATAAATGCATGGATGGAGACACAGATGAATATATAGTTATATATATATATATATATATATATATATATATTTTTTTTTTTTTGTAGGGGGGGGGGGGAGGTGGGTTGAGAGAAAGAGATAGAGATAGACAGAGAGAGACAGAGAGAGATGGAGAAACCGGCCAGTCCTCTCAAACAGATAAGGAATGCCGCAAGATGGCGGCGGGTGCTCAGCCAGCAATAAAGATAACACCGGGCATTGTTTCAGCTCTTCACCACGTTACTCACCAAGCAGCTCGTGACGTCATATACAAGGCCGCTCAGGTACATGCGATGCTAAAGACCCCACACAGCAAAACTTATCTTGGCTCATTGAACTAAAGAAGCTACAATTCTGGGATGGCAGTTGGCATGTTGTTTAGACCGAGAATCAGGCACGCGAGATGTTGTCCTCTCAGACTTGAGATTCCGATATGCTTGATGTGATCAGGATGTAGATCCATGCACCAAGTCAACTCAAGCCAGACACTCAACTCTATATTTAAAGACAACAGACGTCAAGCCAACGACCAAAGCCTAGACACTTAAGTCTATGTTTAAATTCAACAGAGCTGAAGCCAACAACTGAAGCTTATAATTGAAGTCAACAGCGTTCAAGCCAACTCAAGCCATACATTCAGTGCATGAAAACTGAAGATCGAATGAAAGTCATGCTTGTCGGAGCGAATGTCTTAACGTAAAGAAGAGAAAGAAAAGAAGATAATTATATATATATATATATATATATATATATATATATATATATGTATATATATATAAAACGGAACAAAGAAGTTACTGAGGATGTACTTACACGAGTAGAGGCCGGTGCACTCGGGAGCATAGCAGAGGAATATAGAAAGAGTGGGCGAGAGAGAGAGAGAGAGAGAGAGAGAGAGAGAGAGAGAGAGAGAGAGAGAGACACACACACACACACAGAGAGACAGAGAGAGAGAGAGACACACACAGAGAGACAGAGAGAGACAGACAGACAGACAGACAGAGAGACAGAGAGACAGACAGACAGACAGACAGAGACACAGAGAGAGAGATAAATCCAAATAGAAAAGCAAAAACACCACACTTGGAGGACGACTTGGTAATTATAAAGGATCCAAAAAGGACGCGTGTGTGTCTGTAAATAGTGTGAAACAAGGTTTAAAGAGAGAGAGACACACACAGCGAGACAGAGAGAGAGACAGAGAGACAGAGAGACAGAGAGAGAGAGAGAGAGAGAGAGAGACAGACAGACAGACAGACAGACAGACAGAGACGGAGAAACAAGAACGATAAGTTGCGTTCCCGAACGAAAGTAGGAGAAAGACTCATGGGATGCCTAACAATTTAGGACTAGACTAGCGGTAGTGGCTGCAGCATCAGCAGCTTTTCGGCTGTGTAAGCAAGCCCTCGTCAAAGTGAACTAATTAGCTTATAATAACAGGTAGCAAAGCAGAATTATAACAAGCGTAGCTCAATGGGTCACGTGACTAAGTCCCTGTAACTACTCGGACACTAGTAACGATATGTCACGTCAATGAGTCCCTGTGACTACTCGGACACTAGTAACGATATGTCACGTCAATGAGTCCCTGTGACTACTCGGACACTAGTAACGATATGTCACGTCAATGAGTCCCTGTGACTACTCGGACACTAGTAACGATGTCACGTCAATGAGTCCCTGTGACTACTCGGACACTTGTAACGATATGTCACGTCAATGAGTCCCTGTGACTACTCGGACACTTGTAACGATATGTCACGTCAATGAGTCCCTGTGACTACTCGGACACTTGTAACGATATGTCACGTCAATGAGTCCCTGCAGCCGCTTGGAGACTTGTGACGATGTGTCATGCCAATGAATCCGTGTAGCTGCTTGAAGAATTGTGACCATCTGTCACGTCAATGAGTCCGTGTAGCCGCTCGGAGATTTGTGACCATATGTCAAATTACTGAGTCCGTAACTGGGTTTTAAGTTCCCCTTTAAGTCATTAAGTCACGCTTACTTTCACGCACAATCAACTCCGACAACCGAGAAGGATCTCCCACCACCCGGGTTTGGTCTCTCTAACGCCACACACACACACACATATATATACACACAAGTCTGGACCATCTTAGCAAGACCGAGCTTCATGCAAGAAGAACGATGTTTATCCTTGGGCTAGCCGCTGACCGGCATGCCCCAGAAACAATGTAAAACTGATGTGTGTGTACATATGTGTGTGAAAGACTCCCCGAGGGCTGGTTTTCCAGTAAGTGCTCCCTTGCGATCGTTTTGTTGATATCAATTATGCAAGTTATGCGCCCGCAGGAAAAAAAAAAACTACACAGAAGAACAACTGCTAATGATATTATGACCAGGCCGCTGGAGATTGCTGGTCCCAGCCAAGCAGCAGCAGAAGTGAAGCAGGCCTGAAGCAGACCACTAGATTGTCCCGCTGAAACTTGCACACAACAACAGAGCAAATATTTTACATCTAATTTCCATTATTTCATTACATAAATTAGTTCGTTTTTCTTTCACCACTCAACGTAACGTGTTCTAAACTGTTTGAGTTTTAGAATCCCTTGGGTTTGGCAAGGAGATTGATATGTCGACAGCGTCGCAGAATCGATCAGATCTGATCTTTAGACAGCCGTCAGTGGGCGGCACTTGGGAGACTTGTTTTAGTTATTATTTTCGACCATGTTCTTTCACAGTTACATTAATTTCGCAGAGTTGATTGGTTCAAAGGGAATCATGCATGACGTGTGAGTTTGAGAAGCTGGCGCGAAATCTCCGCCAATGCGCCATTATGACGGTTGGTATTTCCACAGTTTGCTCTGCTCCTACACCGAGACGCCATTAGCAAAGGTCAGAGTTCGCATGTCACGTGGCTCGGTAATTAATTGAGCTGCTCACTTGAGAGCCTCTCCGCGCCATTAACTTCGGAAACGGTCGGGCAGCTCGTTATTCTCCGCCAGCCCAACTTCCGCTCGGCACGGAAGTCGTCCATTACCCACCGGTGTTCCGGCCACACCAAACCAGAGAGCATTTTCATCTTGGTGTGTCATTAGCTGGGGCAGACAAAACGAGAGGAAACACAACTGGAGCGAATTACTGGATGCTATTAACTTCAGAATTTAATGCCGACTGATTAATAAGGATATAACACTTCCTACACTCATAGTAGGGAGTGGATGGAGGGGGAAGGGAGGAACCGCTACTTTACTATTATGGAATTTCGAATAATTAAAAAAACAACAACAGGTAGGTGGTGGAGAGAAATAATTATGCAGGCAAGCGGTAAGAAGAAGATAGGCGAAAGAAAAAAAACGAAAAAAAGGGGGGGGGGAGAAAGAGAGAGAGAGAGACAGAGAGAGAGAGAGAGAGAGAGAGAGAGAGAGAGAGAGAGAGAGAGAGAGAGAGAGAGAGAGCAATAGCATATCAAAAGAATTCTCCGCCAATATAAATAGGAAAAGCCTTTGATTTTACCTTACCTCTCAATGTAGACTCACCGACTTTCAATAGAGTGCAGTGCTTTAATTAGCAGGTGAGAGTAACACATTCATGAACACTTCCATATTTGTTTGATATACCCTGTCCACAACAAGCCGATCAGAGCCTTTCTCTCCACATCGAATAGGACCCCACTAGCACTCCCTATCTTGTAAATATAGACGTTTAAAAAAAAAAGTTAAATTTAAAATAAGAAGAGAGAGAAACAACAAGAGCATATTCGATACTTGTCCAAGATGCATTTTTTTCATGTCCCACGGCTTGGAGGCGGTTAGGGTTTCCGGGTAAGTATAATAAGATGCGATGTTTCTCGAAAAAAGCGCCTCTTCTCGCTCAATAAAAGGCCAATAATATATGGAGAAGATAAGGATAAAAAAAATACTGGGTCCCTTTCAAACCTAGGAGCCATCAGTTGCTGGGGGAAGGGGAGAGAAAGAGAATGGGAGTGCTAGTGAGGCAGAACGAGATACAGAATGAGAAAGAAAGGGAGTTAGAGAATAAGAGAGAGAGATAGGCGAGAGAGACAATGAGAGAGAGAGAGAGAGAGATCGGCGAGAGACAATGAGAGGGAGAGAGAATAAGAGAGAGGGGGATAGAGAGTAGAGAAAAAGGGAGTGCCATAGAATGGAGAGAGAGAGAGAGAGAGAGAGAGAGAGAGAGAGAGAGAGAGAGAGCGAGAGAGAGGGAGCGTAGAAAATCTAAAGATTCTGCTTGAGCATCGAAGGCGCTCCCTGGCCGATAAATTGACGATGAATATTCATGGTATCAAACATTTTGAGCAGTAGGCTGGGCAGCTACAGACATGATGGATGGTCACTCCCTGATAGCCTCAACTCTACACAAGGTACGGTCATGGCGGGGTTGGGGGGAGGGGGGGCGTGACACGGTAACCTTAGATCCATTATTTCAGATTATGATTTTAGGGGGATGGGGGGGGGGGGGGGGGGGGGGAGAGAGAGCGGAAAACACTTGATTATGTTATAAACACATATTGGTCATACCAGAACATCGGATATATTGGGTGTGATTTGCGCATCTCCCGTGAATCATCAGTTTCATACGAGACTTCACCGAGTATGCATGGGTTGGCAGGACGGTATTCTGTCTGTTTGTCCACTTTTTCTCACTCTCTCCACTCTTTCCTCTCCTCAAAGACTTGACTGAGTATTCCAGGATGGTACCCATTAATATATCTCTCTGTCTGTCTGTCGGTCTGTCTGCCTCTCTCTCTCTCTCTCTCTCTCTCTCTCTCTCTCTCTCTCTCTCTCTCTCCTTTCCTCTCCTCAAAGACTTGACTGAATATTCCAGGATGGTACCCATTAATATATCTCTCTGTCTGTCTGTCGGTCTGTCTGCCTCTCTCTCTCTCTCTCTCTCTCTCTCTCTCTCTCTCTCTCTCTCTCTCTCTCTCTCTCCTTTCCTCTCCTCAAAGACTTGACTGGATATTCCAGGATGGTACCCATTAATATATCTCTCTGTCTGTCTGTCGGTCTGTCTGCCTCTCTCTCTCTCTCTCTCTCTCTCTCTCTCTCTCTCTCTCTCTCTCTCTCTCTCTCTCTCTCTCTCCTTTCCTCTCCTCAAAGACTTGACTGAATATTCCAGGATGGTACCCATTAATATATCTCTCTGTCTGTCTGTCGGTCTGTCTGCCTCTCTCTCTCTCTCTCTCTCTCTCTCTCTCTCTCTCTCTCTCTCCCTCCCAGACTCACCATGTGTGGGAGAGAAATGGCTTCTGACAAAGAGCAAACTTGCCCCAAGGACCTTAACTCGTCCTTACTCAGTTCTCAGGCCTCTAGAACCATTCGGGACCATTTTGCTTTATTTAATTCTGAATCATCTGGAAGAGGGAGGGGGGATGGTAAAAATCCCAGATCTTAGTAAATATCCCCCTTCCCCAAACCCATTCTTACTCGTTATGGAACCCTAAGAATCTCCCACTCAACCCGACCAGCCATTATTTAGAGTTTACCTTCTTGATGTCTTCACCTCAAACGATTCTACAGATCCTATCATGGCGTTCAATGTGCACATTCTGTTTAAATAAACAAACCCTGATTACCTCTGCTTTTTCAATGTGAAAAAAAAACCTATAAACAAGTGAAAATAATAATAAAATCCACTCTGCTATTCTTCTCCTCTCCTCCCCCCCCCCTCTCTCTCTCTCTCTCTCTATCTATCTATCTCTCCCTCTTCCTCTCTAGGTATTCTCTCTGTATTTCTCCATTTCTCTAAATGCCTCTCCACCTTTGTTCTCTCTCTCTCTCTCTCTCTCTCTCTCTCTCTCTCTCTCTCTCTCTCTGACCAACCCATCCACTCGCTCTATCCCTCAATATCTGATCCACACGACTATCCACTGAAGTGTAGACAAGAGACAGAGCGAAATATTCTCACAGAGCCTGTCCTTAGGGCGAACTGACATAGCCTCTACTCTACCTTGAACTGGTTGAGGCAAACTCCTTCGCTCATTATAAATTACAAAAAAAAATGAAATAATAATAAGAATAATAATCTTTTTTTTTAATTAAAAACCAAACTAAACCAAACTCGAACGTTGATCACTGGCGATGCAGTCTGCCGGCAGACGATAACTGTCACCATCCAGTCTGGATCTAGAGCCAGTGGCAGACGATCCACTCCAGCCTATTGGGCCTCAGTTTATCAACCTTTCGCCGAGAAACTTAGGAGACACAAAACTTTTAACAACAACGAGAAACTTAGGAGATGCAAAACTTAAATAAAACAAAGATGCCATGGTTTTTCAATCGGCAGGCGCCTACAATAGAGGGTTCTGGGCCGACAGTTCCAGCTTGCCTGGACGTCTGGTCGTCTGGCCCGGGTCTGAACCACAGGTTTGGATCAGGCACAAGAACTGAGGTGGGTGTGGCACTCCCTACTGCACGAGCCAGTAGCGATAAAACACGGCGGTTCAAATCCTACTGATTGGGGTGGGGGGTTGTTTGAGTGGTGTACTGGTCTACAGGATAAGTAACAAGAGCTGCACTTTGTAGGATAAGATTGGTTTACGGTGGAGAGAGAGGAGAGAGAGAGAGAGAGAGAGAGAGAGAGAGAGAGAGAGAGAGAGAGAGAGAGAGAGAGAGAGAGAGAGAGCGACAGACAGGTAGACAAAAGATTAAATAAAAAAAAAATGAGTAGGTGGAGAGAGCGATTGTAAATGTGAGTGCGTGATCAGAAAGAGAGAGAGAGAGAGAGAGAGAGAGAGAGAGAGAGAGAGAGAGAGAGAGAGAGAAAGGAAGAGATCTGGTGTGAGAGAGAGAGAGGTATGGAGAGACAAGGAGAGAAAAGAAAATATTCAAAAGGAGGCAAAGAATTCTCGAGTTTACAGAATCAACTTATAAAAAGCCATTGAGGAGAGGAAAGGCCAGTGATGGAGGGAGAGAGAAGTTTCTAGGACTCGATATATTCTAGAATGTTTGCCCAACTGGTAATGCTTCAATCTAGTATTTATCTTCCAGCGAGATCGAGGTTTATTGCCGGGGCTGGCAACAGTCGCTACTGGAGCAAGTGTTTTTGCATCGATCAGGTTTCCCAGGGAGCTCCTCCCGCTCCTCCCGCTCCTCCCTGGGCCAGTGCCAGATGAATTACCAGCAAGATAGATTGAAAACACCCAACACTAGATCTCTTTACTGCAGACACAATTTTTGCTCCCACCCCCCCTTTTTTTTTTCTTGACGTGGAAATGAAAATCGCTGTTTAAGAAAATGGTGGTGTTATCGCTGGCTTGCTGGCTGTGATGGCTGGGTGTATAGTGTGCAGTCCGCCACACTACGGTACTTCACGGGTTGGGTTCGGTTACCCGCGGCTACAGCTCTCATGGGAGGGGAAAAAAAAGGGGGGGGGGGGGTGAGGGGGGATGGGGAATGGTCCAGGCCGGACCGCAGCAGTACTCAAACCGACACGATATAATTATCTCTGGTGGGTTTTACTTCCACTCTGTCATCTTCATTTTTCAACTCCCCTTCTAGATCCTACTATGCTAGATCTAGACTTAGGCATGGTGTGCCTGGCACAATCTAAATGAGATCTAATTCAGCTCTAGCCATGAAGATATTTTTTTCCTGACGTTTCGCCAGCCTCTCGGGCAAGCCGTTACACTTTTATGGCCATCCAAGATGACAATAATGGGTTAATATTCTGGGGGTAAGGCGCGTCTGGGATAGGGTAGCGTCAAACAGCACGTTAATTTCTTTCTCTCTCCATTTCCATCTCTCTCTCTCTCTCTCTCTCTCTCTCTCTCTCTCTCTCTCTCTCTCTCTCTCTCTCACTCACACACACACACACACATACAAACACACTCGATTCCTCTTCTTTTTGTTTTAAAATTTGTTCCGCTGAGCCCACTTTCTTTTAGTGCCAACTCAATACATTCTTAATGTTTCCCCATCTCTGTTCTCTGCAGCCCCTAACTTAGAGTTTGTTTTGTCTTGAGGATTATACAGGGCAAGAGAGAGAGAGAGAGAGAGAGAGAGAGAGAGAGAGAGAGAGAGAGAGAGAGAGAGAGAGAGAGAGAGAGAGAGCCATTTCACACTCATCCTCTAAAACACACACAAAAAGTGGAGGGGTTGGGGAATGGTTGAGTCAGAAAGGGAAAGGCTGGATGTATAAATGTAGAGAGAAGGCTGCGGCTCTGGGGGCTAGAGAGCGCGAGGCAGAGAGAGAGAGAGAGAGAGAGAGAGAGAGAGAGAGAGAGAGAGAGAGAGAGAGAGAGGAGAGAGAGACAGAGAGAGAGACAGACAGACAGACAGACAGACAGACAGGCAGACAGAGAGAGGGCTAGACGCACCAATCGCTGCCCACTCAGCTCCTTGTCTAGGAGATTATCGCGGTCTTATGATGGGTTGTCTTCCCTTAAGAAGAAAAGAAAAACTGAGGAAAGGCACTTTCTGGATCAACAGCTTGAGCTCCACGGAGAGAGAGAAAGAGAGAGAGAGAGAGAGAGAGAGAGAGAGAGAGAGAGAGAGAGGAGAGAGACAGAGAGAGAGAGAGACAGACAGACAGGCAGACAGAGAGAGGGCTAGACGCACCAATCGCTGCCCACTCAGCTCCTTGTCTAGGAGATTATCGCGGTCTTATGATGGGTTGTCTTCCCTTAAGAAGAAAAGAAAAACTGAGGAAAGGCACTTTCTGGATCAACAGCTTGAGCTCCACGGAGAGAGAGAGAGAGAGAGAGAGAGAGAGAGAGAGAGAGAGAGAGAGAGAGAGAAAGAGAGCGACTGACAGAGAGAGAAAGAAAGAGAGAGACAGAGAGAGAGAGAGAGAGAGAGAGCGACTGACAGAGAGAGAGAGAGAGAGAGAGAGAGAGAGAGAGAGAGAGAGAGAGAGAGGGACAGAGAGAGAGAAAGAGAGAGAGATTGGAGCTTTTTTCGTTTACATTATATATTGAGAATAATGTGGATGTGTTTTTGAAAGGGAAAGTGGAATTTGGAATTGGGGGGGGGGGGGGGGGGAGGAAGATTATTATTGCTGATCGTTAGAGTTTGGAAACTAATGAAATATTTCCGTTTTTCGGACAATAATAACAAGGCATTCACCTCAGATAATTATCAAACGTTTCCTGATGCTGTGTGGAAATTGGTATGACAAGACATGAGCAAGTAGACTGCTTCTACTATTGGCCCTGTTGAATACACATATTTCTGTTATACACCTACGCAAGGTTTAAATATATGAAAAAAAAAAGAAGTATACAGTCTTTGTCTCTGCCTATCTATCTGTCTCTCTGTGTGTATCTCTCTCTCTCTCTCTCTCTCTCTCTCTCTCTCTCTCTTTTTCTCTCTATCAATCTGTTCAGCCATTATTATATTAAGATTCCTATTTTAACGGATGGCTGACGGATTAATGACACCATCTCCATACCTCTAGTCACGTGATTTATCCTGATCACCTTGGAAAACTGACCACTTCCTCCGTCTCACCTGCGGCCTGGAATGCGCGTGGCATGCCCAGTAGATGCCGCTGACCAGCTGACCATGCCTACAAGTGTCCGGTCAGGTGCTCACCCATATCAATCATCTCCTTGCCCTGAACGTACAGCGGGAGGAATTGACATGGGTCTTTGACGTCACCAGTCAAGGACACGCCTGGGGTATACGAGCTTGTTTACTGTGGACTTCTTTGAACCTTACGCCTACAATAGACTAGAAAAACCGTAGAAATACAACTGTAGCAGCTGCGCCTGGTGTCGAGTTGAGCCTAACATCCTTAGAGGAAGAGAGAGAGAGAGAGAGAGAGAGAGAGAGAGAGAGAGAGAGAGAGAGAGAGAGAGAGAGAGAATAAGTGAGAGTGTGAGAGAGAGAGAGAGAAAATAAGTGAGAGTGTGAGAGAGAGACATTGACAGAGAGAGAAAGAGAGAGAGAGAGAGAGAGAGAGAGAGAGAGAGAGAGAGAGAGAGAGAGACAGACAGACAGACAGACAGACAGACAGACAGAGAAAGAGAGAAAGACACCGAAGTGAAGTTCTATCCAGTCTCCCTGGGGAGCGATCCGTTCTCTGGCCAGTGTCTGTCCCTAATTGAGTGACCACTCGGCCCACGAGGACCAAGCCGGACTGCGGATACTACATCTCCTGGTCTCAGCTCTCTGTAGCCATTTACAAGCTTGACCATCATCCAATGCAGGTTTGTTGGTTTATTAACCTCGGTCACCCATATTCTTTTCAAATTCCTCTCTCTCTCTCTCTCTCTCTCTCTCTCTCTCTCTCTCTCTCTATCTATCTATCTATCTAATAATAGGTTAAAAAAAAAAAACTATATAGATAGACAGATAGATGGATAGATACGTACACACATAGATAGAAAGATAGATTGAAAGATAGAAAGGTTGGTAAACCAAGAAATTTTGGATGGATGGATAAACACAATTGGAGGGTAGATAGATAGATTTGTAAAGTAATACTAAATGACTGGCGATGAGAGTGACTCGATAGGGTTAATCAAAACAATCTACAATAAATCAATTAACATACATTTTCTTTCTTCTTTTTAACTACCGTTTTAAAGATTAAACAGGATTTCAATGCTTCAGAATAATTTCCCAAGATATTTTGAGAATCGCAGGCAATTTGTGAGCAGCTCTGGATAAACTGGGGCAACCCAAGCCTGGATAGAGGAGGCTACAAATGGAGGGAGGAAAGGGAAAGACGCTGATAGTCACAGCCTGAGTGGCCACACCGCTGGTCCGCGGGCGGCAGAGAGAGAGAGAGAGTAGAGAGAGAAAAAGAGAGAGAAAGAGAGAGAGAGAGCGCGAGAGAGAGTAGAGAGAGAGAAAGAAAGAGAGTAGACAGAGTAGAGAGAGAGAGAGAAAGAGAGAGAGAGTAGAGAGAGTAGAGAGAGAAAGAGAGAGGAAAAGAGAGAGAGAGCGAGAGAGAGAGTAGAGAGAGAGAAAGAGAGAGAAAGAGAGAGAGAGAGTAGACAGAGTAGAGAGAGAGAGAAAGAGAGAGAGAGTAGAGAGAGAGAGTAGAGAGAGTAGAGAGAAAGAGAGAGAGAGAGAGAAAGAGCGAGAGAGAGAAACAGTAGAGAGAGAGTAGAGAGAGAGCGAAATAGAGAGAGAGAGAGAGTAGAGACAGAGAGAGAGTGGAGAGACAGAGTAGAGAGAGTAGAGAGAGAGCGAGAGGTGAATGAAGGCGGACGGCACCCCACGGCGAGCAGGACTTGGTGGCGGCCCAGCTCTTCTCAATGGCCGCTCAAGGGTTAATTAGTTTGATATGAATATTATCGGCCTACTTCCTGTTGTGTTGTCGTTTTCAATTATGTCCGCGGCTAAATTTTTTTTTCTTGCTTTTTATCTTTGTATTTCTTTTCTTTGTCATTTTTATCACAGCCAATGTCTGTGTCGACGTCGTCGTGTCGTCGCCGCCATTCATTGAATTGAAATTAATTTTTTTTCAAGCCCAAAAAAATTCTTAATATTATTTTCAACCTCCGTAATTAAAAAAAAAATACAAAACAAAACAGAAATAGACGCCCACAAACCAAACGTGTCATTAGGAAACTGGTGAAGAGTAGAATCAGTAACTTACAGAGCGGTGTGTGCCTGATGAGGTTGAGGACCTACAACCCAGTGGGTCAGTTATCCGAGATGACGGATAAAACAGATCTAAGCTGGTGGAAGGCTATAACAGCACTTTAAGAAAGGAGTGTGTCTGGAGCAAGCAAGCAAGCAAGGAACCACAGCCCTTTAGACCATTAATTTTATCCGTGACAGAATTTGTCTAAAACAGATCTAAACTGGTGAAACATTGAATCGTCGGTAGGTGTTATCAATACTGCCTCCAGAGTGTGTCTAGAGTCTGGTTCTAGCATGTGTGTCTAGAGTCTGGTTCTAGCATGTGTGTCTAGAGTCTGGTTCTAGCATGTGTGTCTAGAGTCTGGTTCTAGCATGTGTGTCTAGAGTCTGGTTCTAGGATGTGTGTCTAGAGTCTGGTTCTAGGATGTGTGTCTAGGGTCTGGTTCTAGCATGTGTGTCTAGAGTCTAGTTCTAGGATGTGTGTCTAGAGTCTGGTTCTAGGATGTGTGTGTCTAGAGTCTGGTTCTAGCATGTGTGTCTAGAGTCTGGTTCTAGCATGTGTGTCTAGAGTCTGGTTCTAGGATGTGTGTCTAGAGTCTGGTTCTAGGATGTGTGTGTCTAGAGTCTGGTTCTAGGATGTGTGTCTAGAGTCTGGTTCTAGAATGTGTGTGTCTAGAGTCTGGTTCTAGCATGTGTGTCTAGAGTCTGGTTGTAGGATGTGTGTCTAGAGTCTGGTTCTAGGATGTGTGTGTCTAGAGTCTGGTTCTAGGATGTGTGTCTAGAGTCTGGTTCTAGCATGTGTGTCTAGAGTCTGGTTCTAAAATGTGTGTCTAGAGTCTGGTTCTAGGATGTGTGTCTAGAGTCTGGTTCTAGCATGTGTGTCTAGAGTCTGGTTCTAGGATGTGTGTCTAGAGTCTGGTTCTAGCATGTGTGTCTAGAGTCTGGTTCTAGGATGTGTGTCTAGGGTCTGGTTCTAGCATGTGTGTCTAGAGTCTAGTTCTAGGATGTGTGTCTAGAGTCTGGTTCTAGGATGTGTGTGTCTAGAGTCTGGTTCTACGATGTGTGTGTCTAGAGTTTAGTTCTAGCATGTGTGTCTAGAGTCTGGTTCTAGGATGTGTGTCTAGAGTCTGGTTCTAGGATGTGTGTTCATTCTAATAACGACTTAAAGCTGAAAAGCCTCGACACAAGATTATTATAGATTAAAATATTCGAAGGAATAAAATGACACGGGAGAATTCTCAGGTCTAAAAACCAGAACTTCCTCATGTTTCTACTCCCTTAGCTCTTTGGTAGCTAGGGTAGCCTAGGACCTTCGTTATCACGGGAGCCTTTTCCGTCTAGCGACTCCAAACAGGTTTGGATCATGGAAACTAACTATACAGACTCTATCAAGTCTTAGGCCTCTATTTATATATATATATATATATATATATATATATATATATATATATATATATATATATATATATATATCTACCTGGTGCCTAAAACAATGGGGAGCAAAAGCGGTGTCCGAAAAAAAACCAAAAACAAATGGAGAAATAGATAAAGAAAGAGGGAGACAGAGAGAGACAGAGAGAAAGAGAGAGAAGGGGGGCATGAGTAAGAGCGGAAATAAACGTTACGTGTAGACTGAGAGGTAGAGAGATATAAAGTTAGATAGACAGAGAGATAGATAAATAGATCGAGAGAGAGAGAGAGAGAGAGAGAGAGAGAGAGAGAGGGGGGGGGGGGGAGGAGGAAAAAGGGTATGATTGACAGCGAAAAAATAAAACCCAACAAACTCATTTTAACAAACTGATGGAGAGAAACAGATGGATAAGACAGTCTAAAACGTGTAGAAAGAGGGAAATGGTAAATTACAAGCTACGGCAGGAAGGCGAAAGGGGAGAAGAAAAAACCCCAGGAAAATCAGGTTACAGCTCTGCCAAGGAGCGGACATAAATCTGCCAGGCTCGGTCACTAGCAAGGGGAAATAATCTGTGTCAGCGCGTTGACAGTCGGCGGAATGACGTCCCCTGCCGCGCCGTCTCCACAGGCTGGTCGGGAGGCGAGGCGGCGCAGCGAGGGGCACAGCATGGCCGACTGGCAGAGGGGGGCAGTGAGGGGTCCGGGAGCAGCAAACCACAGACTGGGCAGTGCTGACCGCAGCCTGAGTCACGAGCACAGCCCATCTCAGCAGACTCAGCGGTGCGCCAAAATACAAATATTGGATTAAGAGAGATACAGAGGCCCTGCGAGACAGCGCCAATGAGAAGGGAAAGAAAAAGGGCGGGGTGGGGGGGAAGGGGAGACAGTTGGAAATTGCATGTTTCCACTCATGCACCATGAGCAACAAACAGCCGTCAAAACTCTCATCATGACTACTCACAGAAGACAAGAGAACTGGCATAGCATAAAATTTTGGCCATGCAATCATAGCTAGACATGATGTGAGGAGTCGCTAACATTTGACAGATGGGATGTTGCAATATTGAGAATAAAAATTTGAGTGATGATATAACTTCCGACAGTAGACTGTACGGTGGGCAAGAGATGGAAAACCTCGAGAGATGGGAAAGTTTGTGACAGGAAACTGTACAGTGGGCAAAGAGTGGACAACCACAAGAGGTGGGATAGCTTGTGACAGGAAACTGTACAGTGGGCAAGAAATGGACAACGAAGAGAGATGGGATAGCTTGTAACAGGAAACTGTACAGTGGGCAAGAAATGGACAACCACACGAGATGGGATAGCTTGTGACAGGAACCTGTACAGTGGGCAAGAAATGTACAACCACAAGAGATGGGATAACTTGTGACAGGAACCTGTACAGTGGGCAAGAAATGGACAATCACAAGAGATGGGATAGCTTGTGACAAGAAGTCACAGTGGGTAAAAAGTGGACAACCATGAGAGATGGGATAGTTTGTGGCAGGAAATTACAGTGGGCAAAAGGTGGGCAACCACGAGAGATGGGATAGGTTTTGACTGGAAACTGTGCAGTGACTTAAAGATGGACAACCACGAGAGATGAGATAGTTTGTGACAGGATGCTGTACAGTGGGTAAAAGATGGACAACCATGAGAGATGGGATAGTTTGTGACAGAAAAATGTACAGTGGGTAAGAGATGGACAACCACGAGAGATGGGATAGTTTGTGACAGAAAAATGTACAGTGGGTAAGAGATGAACAACCATGAGAGATGGGATAGTTTGTGACAGGAAACTTTACAGTGGGTAAGAGAAGAACAACTTCGAGAGATGGGCCAGCTTGTGACATGAAACTGTGTAGTGGGTAAAAGATGAACAACCATGAGAGATGGGACAGCTTGTGACAGGAAACTGTGTAGTGGGTAAAAGATGAACAACCATGAGAGATGGGACAGCTTGTGACAGGAAACTGTATAGTGGGTAAGAGATGGACAACCATGAGAGATGGGACAGCTTGTGACATGAAACTGTATAGTGGGTAAGAGATGGACAACCATGAGAGATGGGACAGCTTGTGACATGAAACTGTATAGTGGGTAAGAGATGGACAACCACGAGAGATGGGACAGCTTGTAACTGGAAACTGTATAGTGGGTAAAAGATGGACAACCACGAGAGATGGGACAGCTTGTGACTGGAAACTGTATAGTGGGTAAAAGATGGACAACCATGAGAGATGGGACAGCTTGTGACTGGAAACTGTATAGTGGGTAAAAGATGGACAACCACGAGAGATGGGACAGCTTGTGACTGGAAACTGTATAGTGGGTAAAAGATGGACAACCATGAGAGATGGGACAGCTTGTGACTGGAAACTGCATAGTGGGTAAAAGATGGACAACCACGAGAGATGGGACAGCTTGTGACTGGAAACTGCATAGTGGGTAAAAGATGGACAACCACGAGAGATGGGACAGCTTGTGACTGGAAACTGTATAGTGGGTAAAAGATGGACAACCACGAGAGATGGGACAGCTTGTGACTGGAAACTATACAGTGGGCAAGAGATGGGACGACATGCCACAAGACATTATACAGTGGTCAAGAGATGGACAATCATGAGAGATGGATAGCCTTTGAAATGAGCTTCATGAATCTTCTCGAAAGAGTTACAACTTGTATCACGTATTACATAAAAATAGCTGCAATATGAAAACAAGAGACGGTGAACCAGCTGGTGTAAGGTTAAGCATCAACTTCGACTCCATTCAGTGCTGGTTTTGTTTAAGTTAACGGCTCCTAAGTCTGACACACCCCCGTGATTGATCTGTGTTTTAATACTATTACATATAGAGCGAAGTGAAGGCACGCCATATTCACAGACAATTTACTTGTGGAAAAATAAAAATGCGGACAACGATCAACATTTTAAAGGCTCTCAACTTTTGGTCTGTTTGCATGGGGCGTGGATGTTACTGGTGACAGCATTACATCCCTGACAGCGTGTGGTCAAGCGACAGTACCGACTGGTCACTCCCGGTCGTGTGGCCACCTGCTGGTCAGCTCGCTGGATTGCCAGGCTCTGGACGGCACGGAAAGTGTCACAATGAAGGAATCTTGGCGCGGATGGACAGTGGTCAGAGGGTGTTCAAGGCCAGTGACCCCCGCTGTTTGAGACCAGGTTGTTTGTCTCTCTGGACATTGACACCGTCTTCGCTCAAGTCATGCGCAAACGATGTTGTGAGGATACAGCAAATCTTGACCTTACCCGCCCTCCCATCCACTCACTCACGCAAACATACACACACACACACACTCGCATCTGTCATGGCGGAGGATCAGTTAAAAGCTTACACAGGGCACGCATGAAACCGCAATGCGACCTTTCAAGGTCACACCTAAAGAGATTAAACACGGCTAGCAGAGCAGCTACCCCAAAACTAGATCTCTCCAGCAAGCCTGGGTACGGTAGTTAGTGGCCATTAGTGGACACTATACAATCACGCTTATGTAACAAGCACCTTCTCGGGTGACCTAGAGACAAGGGAGCGGAAGTAATTCAAATCAGCTACCTGTTGCAAACCTTAGGAGACTTATTAACTACTAGAGAACGCCAGAGGAAGTTAAGGTATGTTCAGAGGTGATTATAGAGGGGGAGGGGCGGGGGAGAAAGCATCAGATCCACGGTCAGGCCGGAATCGCATCGCCCGGCATCACGCTACGGCAATTCCGACTAACGAGCTGGAGTCAAAACAGACTAATTGGCGGTGAGCGGCCATACCTGAGCGCCATATCCCAGCATGCCGCGCATACCCTGCCTGCTGGCGAGCGTGAGAGAAACTGAGCAGGTGAGAGCGCCCACTCTGCCCTAGCCCAGGGCTGGTTCAAAGCTGATTCTCTCTGTGCTGGCCCAGGGCTGGTTCAAAGCTGGTTCTCTCTGTGCTAGCTCAGGGCTGGTTCACTGCTGGCCCTGTCTGCCTGTAGAGAGAGCTAGGGGTTAAGAGTTTAAAGTTTACTGAGGCACCAGTAAACTTGAAGAAAGATTCGAACAATCGACAAGAGAACCAGACAAGCTGACCCCCCATCCTCAGACTCTTCAGTGTAGAGAGAGAGAGACGGGAAAGATTTCCTTTACAAGTGGAACAACGTAAAAAAAAAGCTGAACAGAAAAGAAAAAAAAAGCTCTTCGAATGTGTTCGTAGTTTACACATGTATATTATTTGCAATATTGTAATGTGAATTGGTCTCATTCTTTTATCAAAGATTTTCAACATTTTATAATCATTTTGCAATTATGATTTGATTGGATGAAACAATATTCTATAAGGACCACAACGTAAGACCTATCATAACTTCCTGGACCTAAGGCGTAGACCTAACACAACTTTTAGGACCAGAGGCCTAGATCTATCGCAACTTTCAGGACCACAGGCAAAGACCTATAACAACTTCCAGTACCTGAGGCGTAGACCTATCACAACTTCCAGGACCTGAGGCGTAGACCTATCACAACTTCCAGGACCTGAGGCGAAGACCTATCACAACTTCCAGTACCTGAGGCGTAGACCTATCACAACTTTCAGGACCACAGGCAAAGACCTATCACAACTTTCAGGATCAGAGGCAAAGATCTTTCACAACTTCCAGGACCAGAGGCGCAAACCTATCGCAACTTACAGAAACAGGTGTAGAGCTATCACAACTCCCAGCACCAAAGGCTTAGATCCGTCATAAGTGGAATGGTGATCCAGATCGCGTGCCCAGAAAGCCAACCCTGACAATATCTAGCGGGAGAATGCTGAGCTATGTGAGCAAGAAGATGTTTATAATGCAGCACAACATGTGCCGGCAAGCTGGCTGGTATAAACAACAGTGGCTCCCAGCCTGTCGATCAGAGGATGTGAGCGGGTCAGAGACGGATAGAGCTGTCGCTAGAGGCAAGTAAACCTCCTTACACAATAATTAACCTTCAGAAGCTGCTACGTTTTTCTCAAAGCTTGTTTCACTATCAAGGCACGGTAGGGCTTGGTTCGTGTGGAGCCCCAGGTAATCCCAGCGTCACTAGATTGAGAGCTGACTGGCTGGAAGAAATGTCTCCAGTTACATTCATCAAAAAACTTATACCTGAAGGTGGAGACACATCCGACCAGCACTTTCAAAATGTTTCCGCGACACATTCAGAAAGTTTTCTTACATTATCAGTTCGACAAGACATGACGTTATAAACCTGTATGATTGAACATCAACATCAGTGTCAATTGCCAACACCGCGAAGGAAGGGGTTTGAATAATTGGTAATACCACCATACTCTGGCCATTCTTTTTTTTTTCTTTACGGGGGTAGGGAGGGAAGGGGGGGGGGGAGAGAGAGAGAGAGAGAGAGAGAGAGAGAGAGAGAGAGAGAGAGAGAGAGAGAGAGAAGGGTGGAATTTTCTTCAGATTCCACTCCATCAAACACACACACACACACACACTCATATTAATAATTATACAATGCTTGCCTTAGGTCTTATATAACATCCACTATGAAATAGCCTTTAAACTGTTTACCTCCCGATCTTATGATTAATCACCATCTCTGGAGAAGCGGCTTGTACCTGACCCTCGACGAGCAGTAGACTAGCGGATGTTTACTGGCGTCCTACCTGCTGGTCTTTAGAAGTGAAGGGCTGATAGAAAAATGCTTTTCCCTGGGCGAGATTTTCCATAGGACTCGATTAAAAAAACAACAAAAGGTAGCCAAGTTGATATTCCGTTGCATGAAGCGTTTGTAGATAGTACGTTGAGGTAAGAAACTCGTCTCTAAGTTGAATCTGTAGATCTAGCCTTCGCCACCGGCCCGGTATTTCATTAGCTATAAGTTATCTCTGGTTCTCCAATCAGCTAGGTATTTACTTCTTTGATTTAATGATAAAGATGCGACCCTGGACTGTACAACCGTAGGGCAGCATTTATCAACTCGTGGCCTTAACCGCTGTTCAGAAATATTTTTAAGTGACAAAAGAGAATCAGTCGAGACCTTGACGTGTGATTCTTGAGACATCCGATAACGTCCACCAGTTTCTATAAATGCACGGTATGTTTGGAATGTTGAGGAGTGCGAAGCAGTGCGGATCAGGGTTTTACAATGATCCTAAGAGAATCTAGACGCACGCAGAGGTCCGCTCAGAGCGGAAATTTTCGTGGGAGCAGAACACGGAGATAGGGCGAGAGTAGCTCTGAAGGCTAGCCGGGACCGAACAGTGTATAGCTGGGTCACTCGGCCAGAGAGAGAGAGTAGCGCGCTCGGCTAAGATCAGGATAGTGTAGGTGGTGAGTTTCCCCCGCCACATTGAACTGTCCTGATATCCACCAGTGCTCCGTTCTTCTCCGCTGTTGATGGAGCGGCCGCTTTAACAAGATAAAGCATAGTGTTTGTTTGATTCGACTCTTTATCGGGGTACATAATCTTTCCGATCAAGATTCCATGTCATCAATCAACGTCATAATTACAATTAAGGTGTGATCTCGAGCTACATAGTAATATATACTGCTTAAAGCAAAACCACGAAAGTCTTAAGACAGTGTCAGATAGGTTTTTTTGGGTGGGACTTCTTCACTTCCTTCCTGGTATAACTGGAGTGCGTCTTTTTATGTATGCCAGTAGCTTTTATGACAACAATTCGATCCAGGCAAGACAAACCGTCGATAGGTTTACGCGAACTGACATCTTATAGCCACGGGAGGCCTGATTGATAGATACATTATCTAAACTCCGAAATACGTTTGAGCTGGAAAAAAAGAAAAGAAAACTGGAATCATAGGAAAGTAATAGCACAATGCTGTTACTGGACAGTGTGTGTTGATCTCTGGACTCTGGTAATTTTCTCAGCGCTCTATGGTTCTCTAACATTTGTTTAGTATGCCGGGGAAGGGGCAATTGGAAGCGTGGTGAGAGAGAGAGAGAGAGAGAGAGAGAGAGAGAGAGAGAGAGAGAGAGAGAGAGAGAGAGAGAGAGAGAGAGAGAGAGAGAGAGAGAGAGAGAGAGAGAAAGTCAGTCATTGCATTGGCTACAGAGCACATTCTAGATAAGGTAATGGTGAGCTGAGTGAAGAAGGCTGTACGGGAACGTGTCAGGTTGTTGTAACAAGATGGTGCATTTGTCGAGTCCAGCGATAAGATACTGCGAGGCTTAGAACTCGATAACCTTCAATAGAGATTCTGTTCACAGAACCATGTCACGGTGCATGTCTTTCTGTATAAACTGCGCAGTTTATAAAACCGTATCAAGAATTCCCGTCACGCAGGAGTTTGGGATTGCCACAAGTTTATCCTTCACAGTTCTCTCCGTTCATCATCAGATTTTCATCGTTTGGTTACCGTCTCTTGTTTCTCACTACGCTAGGTATAAGCCGAGCTCTTTTTCTCCTTTTTATTCAGGTTACATAATCTTTCAAAGGGGTATCTAGGCGTGTGGAAATTATGATGTATTTCAATGTAAACCTCTGCTGTGGGTGAAGAATGGAATATTTCTACCAGCCTAATCTTTCTGTCACATCGCGTACTTGACGGCCACAGGAATCAGCCATCATGTCATGAATCCAGTCAAATAGCTCTGTATGTAGCCTTGCCACGTCTGATTAGTGGACCACAATGATGGTGCTTTGTCTTGACCACAGAACCTCCCACACAGACGGCACGCCGGTGGGTGGTCAAAGATGACCCTCTCTGGAGTACAGCACATAATGCCGCCGCACTCCTCCATTGACGATAGAAAAATTCGCCCAGCTTATGAGACTTGTGTGTAGCGTTTTATAGCGGCGCCAGTCAGCGGCCGTATCGTTTTCCGAGGATAATCTCCCCCTGTTTGCCTATCATGGCGGCAGTGGCGGAGAGAAGGCAGTCTTGAGTCCAGCCATTGTTTACTCTCCGAGTGACTCGAGCGCTCTAGGTTAATCATACGACCCTGGAGTAGTCTCCTGCAGGCAGAGTGAAGAACCCGGAAATACAGACGGCGGATAGTTAGGTCAACAGGGCATACAGCTTGCCGCGGTGTCTCTTACTGGCCTCATCCAGCGGCTGATTCCTCCTCTCCCCCAGCTTCATCTTCAGATCTTCCAGGCGATATTAAAGGTTGACTGATAGACCTGAAGCTAAACCATTTTTCGTATGTGTTTAGGAATTACGGTTTGTTGTCTTGACGTTCTGAGGGTCTCTCTAGTACACCTACACGCGGGATGTGTAGAGATGTGTTAATACCACGAACCCTCTCAAGATATAACCCCTGATTTACACTCAGATAATAGTGCAACATAAAGACATCATCAACGCTCCGAATTCAGAAACTGACGCAATCTGCTGGAATCGGCCGCGACTCTCAATTTGATACAACTCAAGACATTTAACAACCAAATCGAAAAGCACTGATTAAGTTTCTAAGTGGAATATTTCCCAATATTTTGGACACAATCTCATAATTGCAAAGAACACTCTAGTTAAAAGAACGAGTGCCTTGGATAGGGGAGGAAGAGGGGGGGGGGGGGGCATCAATTTGATAAGTAAACTCTTTCAGACTAATCTGAAGACCCAAGTCAACTAACAGCGATATCTCTGTGAGGAATGTCGGGTCCAGCCGTGTCTTGTCTTTTGGTGGACCAAGTAATGTATGATTTGTTTGAAAAAAAAAAACAAAAAAAAACTTCAATGTCATTACAAGGACTAGCACATGGAGGAAAAAAGGAGGGGGAAACGCGATTGGGGGGGAAAAAAGGAAGAAAAACACGAAGATGTGAAGGCAGAGGCGAGAGGAGGTGTGTGTGTGTGTGTGTGTGAGAGAGAGAGCGAGAGAGAGAGAGAGAGAGAGAGAGAGAGAGAGAGAGAGAGAGAGAGAGAGAGAGAGAGAGAGAGAGAGAGCAGAGCAATACATGCCATTAGTTTGCCACAATCAAATCTCGCTGGCGTAACGACATGTTGCGCGAAACTAACACCAAAGCAGACTATGACTGTCCGATTCATGTGCGGGCCACCGATAGCTCGTGGTCAGCAATGGAGAACAACTGGTTTACTGGGTCTCTTACCACCTGACCACAAGAAGTTCATCCAGGAGGAAGTGACCAGGACGTGATGTGTATTCAGTGTGAATGAACAGGCGAGACTGAGCAAACGACAATCAGGTCATACAAGTCACTAGCCATAAACACTGAGTGACCATTTATGCAATAGGCTGAGGACATACAAAAGCACTGGCCGTGCGATCATCAGAAACTCATCAAACCGACAGAGTTTGAGGTGCAAACCCATGATGCTGGCGGCACAGCCCGCCTCAGAGCGAGTCTTGACCAGCGTGACGGAGCTTGGTCCAGCGTTCCCTGGTCTGCAACACTTCCTGCCCACGTCCGGTGTCCAGCTATGTGACCGTCCGGTCGCGAAGAGCTCGTAAACCTTCAAACCTTGAGGTAACCGCAAAGAGTAAGAGAGCGTTGCTAGGGCTAAGCAGGTGGTGGAGAGAGAAAGAGAGAGAGAGAGAGAGAGAGAGAGAGAGAGAGAGAGAGAGAGAGAGGGGGGGGGGGGGCATTGTCTTGTAGAGGTTAGCACGGCCAGATCCATATAAAATCATCCCAGTCTTACGGCAGGATGTTGGGCTGTTGATGGCGCTAGATGTGAGCTTTGTACAGTTCAAAGACCTCACTTATCACATGGCATACCCATACACGCTTCCTCCTTCTTTCCCTCTCTCTCTCTCTCTCTTTCTCTCTCACTCTCTCGTTCACTGTCTTTACAATAATTACAGTTTAAACATGTCGGTCAAAATATAATTAAGTGTAGAAGAGTAGTGAGTGAGAGTGGAGGCCGAGACAGAGACAAGAGCCCATGTCTCAGCCCATCTCATCCCATCTTAGCCCATATCATCAGCACATATCTATCTCAGCCCATATCTCTTCCCATATCTTAACCCATCTCAGCCCATATCTCAGCACATCTCATCCCATTTTTCAGACCATCTCATCCTGTATCTCAATCCATTTCAGCCCATCTCGTTGTGAGAAGTGTTGAACGGTTCATGTCCGGACTGTTTTAGCAACAGGCCTGGTCAGTTCTTGGACATGTTGCCGCGGTCAGTGATTTGACCTACCAGTGTCCAGATAGCAATGAACATAACTGGTGGCCGAGTTCTTAACGCGTCTAGCCGGAGGAAAAAAAAAAAAAAAAAAAACCTACCTGCCACGGGTTATAACTCCAGCGCTGCTGAAAAGGCTAGGTAAGGACCTACTTTCTTGGCGCTGCCCTGAGCTTAGCCAGCGACGCAGTCAGCACTATCTATGTCCTAACGGTACTAGCCAGCATCATAAACACCAGTTGGTCAACAGCTCAAGCAGTGTAAACAGTATTTTGCAGGTTCAGTGCGATATTGTCGTATCTCCAAAAAGAGAAAGTTGGTAGTTACGGGACTATCGCGCTGAGCCAGCGATCTGGTCCTGCTATTCGAGCGACTTGTCAACAACACACCCCGAGATTCAAACCTCAAGAAACTGCTTCAAGGGTTCCAAATAATGAATTAGTCGCTCCAGTTCCAAGCAATGATCTATGCTACGTAGCCTAGACAAACCAAATGTTATACTTATAATGAGATTGGTCTATGTTTGTATCTATTGTTCAGTTTTTTTCTTTTTGTGTGTGTGTGTGTTTTTTTTTTTTTTGTTTTTTTTGGGGGGAGAGGGAGAGAGAGAGAGAGAGAGAGAGAGAGAGAGAGAGAGAGAGAGAGAGAGAGAGAGAGAGAGAGAGAGAGAGAGAGAGAGAAGATGTGCCCAAGCTCAGATCCCATTAACATAAAGATAATAAAAACAAAAACCATTCTTATTGCGAAATATATAGAGGAGCACAATGGAACAATACTAAACTACGTCCTGCCCATCTTGTTCATTGACAGATGACAACGGGGAGAAGACAGAGAGAAAGAAATTTTAGGAGAAAGTCATACATATTTAGAGACGGAAACCGAGAGAGAGAGAGAGAGAGAGAGAGAGAGAGAGAGAGAGAGAGAGAGAGAGAGAGAGAGAGAGAGAGAGAGAGAAGACAGACAGACAGATAGACAGACAAAGACAGAGACATAGGAATAAAACATGGAAAAAAAAACGGGGGATGTGTAAAGATAGACTAATTTAAGTGTTATGATACAAGCACACACACACACACCCTTATCCTTAGAGACTGTGATGTGTGACCATCAATGACACGGGCCGCTGTAAACTGTAGCTTTATGGCCACAAGGTTATCACACAGACAACCGCGATCAAAGACTGGATATGTCGATAGGGCAAGACACCGCCAGGCCAATCAACGCCATTATGACAGCGCCATGAAAACCGGGCGAAAGTCTAGAAATAGTAGTAAAGCTACACCACTTGCCGGAGAGACATCCGCCAGTGAAACAAAGACCGGACACTACCGAAATAATAACCACACCACTACCACCACACCAGTCAGCAGCAGCAGCAACAGCCAAAAGCGTGTCTCTAGAATCATGGTCATCGGGGCGACAGTATCGGTGAAGGGGGAACATGCCGTACTAGTTATTTAAAAGAAACGTAATGACCCTCTACCCACAAAGATTTCCTGTGACTTGCATTGAGTAGTGGCTAAACATCCTACACCGTTTCCACACTAGATCCATCTCCACGGTCCAGATATCCGCAACTTAATTTCATCATAAACTGTCGTCCATCAAATCCTCATCATTAAACCAACATAACGGTGGTAGCGCTGGAGATGATTATGAAACAAGTGATCTAACTTGTCGCTGCTAGAGGTCTTCAGAAGGAAATGGTCAGAAGGCGTTAGCTGGAACTCTAAAACCTAACGTTATGAACCGCATGGCGTGCGGTATGCAGTTGATTTGGGATATATATACACAACGCGATCAACGTTTGCCTGTGGTAACACGTTCCTGCTAGTTCACGTACGGTTTTAGTACCTATCATAATGATATCATGGAAACAACACTTTAACACGGGGGTTCTAGGACAAAGCGACGCAATGAACGCTGGGCGGTGCGATGGCGGTGTACACACGGTCAGGAGCGACTTACCTGGACCTTCTGTGTGGATAGCCGGGCAGCGGCTCTAAGTGGACAAAGGTATATCCATGCAGTGAAGTCTGTCTTCTGGGATCCATGACAGCACCTGGCGGTGCATGCAGTCCCACAAGTCTGGCTCGGGTCTGCATAGATCTAGTCCAGTTACCCCAACCTCTATCTCAAGTCTAATAAGTGAAACTTAGTGAGCGTGGACACGGCGCACATCTCCTGGCCTCACTGTACCACTTCCAGAGGTGGCTTGGATATAATCATCAATCAATTCAATCTCACTTGCCTAGGACACCGACAGGTGGACGTTGTCCAGTGCAGGTCAGCGAATGTCCACCTGAAAGTCCGATGAAGATGGCGGTGAAGTAACCCCACACTTGCTGATCGGTTTCTCTCTACCCCGACGGTTTGTCCTCACATGACCGTACCAGATCTACCTGCTGCAGCTCCACCTGTACAGTGTTCCCTCTCACGGCAAACTGAAAGCGAGACTTTATTCAAGATCAACCCAGAACCTGCTGGTGC
>JAWDGP010005809.1:460000-531720 GCA_033675545.1 Elysia crispata
CAAGCCCAACCAGTCGACTGTCGGCCGGGAATGGTGGCGCTTGTCGGGAGCACCAGGCCTGTGGGGTGAGGTGAGCCCTGGAGTGAGCGCTGCTGCGGCTCTCGGGGCTGGCGCGTGAAGAGGCCTGGAGACTGGTAACAATTTCCGCTCCTGGAGCTATGGGACACGAGAGGAGCGGGCGCGGGGAGTTCTAAAGATAACAAGGAAATAAAATCCAAGAAACTTAAGGTAAACAGACGCCGTGCATGCCTGCCCTCAAAAACGGTATTTACATCTTCACTAGGACCTGGGGAGAGAGGGTTGTAAGGAGGGGGGGAGGCAGGGAACCTGTTTCCGGTGTGCAAGGGACGGGCACGTGCGAGTGAGTTGTTCAGTTTACGGGTTTGGCTTGGCTTGGGAGCTCCCCTCCTCCCCTCCCCCCACCTCCCCCTCACCTTTTTTCTCCCCTTAAGGCACCACTTTTCATACCAAGCCTCTTCACGACGCCCTTCTATTCAAATTCCTTCGGTTTCTATTGTTACATGGTTCTTTGATGGCGTGTTGCAGAAGAATGAATGAAAAAAGTGTGAAATGATAATTGAATAAATTGCATCAGGATCTAGAGCTACTCCTCTAGCACATACCACAAGAACATTTCTCCGCTCAAGTCTACCTAGGGACTTCAAATAGTAAACAACACCGAACCAGCGAAAGGATGAAAAAAAAAATTTTTTTTTAATAAGTTCGGCACATTAGAATCTTAAAACATTCTGCAGCATTGCTCCATACGTTAAGTGCTTTGGCTGGAACGCAGGCTTTAGATTCGTCGCAAAAGAAAACCCATTGCAGAAAGTGTGGGCGAGGGATCAAAGAGACCACTGAGTGTAGAAAGATCTGGATATATCGAGATAAAGCACACAGCACCATAACCTCAAGGCGCTGCTAGTCTGGCCACTCGCGACCCGTCTAGGGCGGGAACACTTGCTTGACCTTTACAGGCCGGACATTGAGCCACCAACCAATGTGTGAAGCTGACCTTCCAAGATCTCCCTCTGGAATCCACAGACTGGACAGGTCCTGCATCTTGCTGGTCATCTCACTTCTCGGGTCACCACACCTGACGGAGGCCCGTCCCGCCGCTCTGACCTCATTAATCACACGGTTTTCCTAACTCATACATTACAAAACATATTGTGGACCTGAGTCAAGTAGGCTCGAGTTTGAAACCTCGGATTAGTCCGGTAAAGGGCAGAACTAAACTTTTTTGTGGCAGCACAACACCCGGTTCTATCAAGGACCAAAACCACCCAGTGAATGGAGACCTAACTTGTAATATGTAATGCCATAATACCTTTAATGTTAAAGCTTCTGAGCTGAGTGTGCAATACAATAATTGTACTAAGATTCAATGAACCAACCAGCATCAACTCGTACGGTAGATTATATCACCATAGCCCACAAGACATGCTCCTAGCAACAGTTATGGGGGACGAAACAACAGAGCGGCAGGAAAATAAAAAAAGTCTAGTGTGTTTCAACAACTTTACAGCAACAACCAGTCCAACCAAGACCAGACACAAGGTCTCCACATCCCTGGCCCAGTAGACGTGAATCGCTTCACGCCTGGAGGCGGTCTTCTTCAGTGGTCAGCGGCCAAGGAACTCCAGTACTAGTCCAGACTATAACGACCTGGTCAGCAACGAACCATCTCCAGCCTCTCCATGATGAGGACTGTATGAAACTCTGTTTATACAAGTCGATGTTTAGTTTGTCTATCCCGCTGTCTTCGTTGCAACACACTTTGTTAAACTTCTTCCATTGCTCTCTCTGTTTCTGTCTGTCTGCCTGACTGTCTGTCTGTCTGTCTCTGTCTCTCTCTCTCTCTGCAACTTTCACCCTCTCTCTTTCTACCTCTCTGTCTATCTCTCTAGCTTTTTATCTATTTCTAGCATTTCTCTCTAGCTCGCCCTCTCTCTCACTCTTTCTCTCTCTCTCTCTCTCTCTCTCTCTCTCTCTCTCTCTCTCTCTCTCTCTCTCTCTCTCTCTCTCTCTCTCTCTCTCTCGCTTTCTCTTTTTCTCCTACAGTCTCTGATCGACCGAAATCGTGACCTACTTGGTTAATGAACAATAGAATAAAAAACTTTTACGGACACGTATATATTTTTTTCTCAGGACGATAAAACCAAATTTCTATTCAGAGCGTAAAGAAATAAAATCGGTCTGACAGAGTTGGGTTTTTTTTTTTTCCTTCTTTTTTGTTTTTTTTAGTGTCTGAGGTAGCGAGTGTTAGCAGAACTGTTGGATGGCTCGGTGTTTAGTGTGTTCTGTGTGACACCTAGTGTACAGTCTCCAGTGAGCCAGGAAAGGGCGATGTCTCTCCTGCTTCCCTCCCTCCCCCTCTCTTTCTTTCTTTTTTTTTTCCACAACCACCACCACAAGACAGCCCTCCCCTCTCTCTCCAGGCGCCCCCTCCTCCCCCCTCTCTCCCTTCTTACTCTGTCTGTCAGACTAACATTCGTTTCTATTGCCGACAAAATAGCCTGTCACATCGTGGTGGTTCAGTCGATAGAGCGCTGAACCATCTGTACTAACCAGGGCCCAGTGCTTGACCCGTGGCTAGCTGTACCTGCCATCTATCTAGGAGGATGGTCCTGGTCCTGACTTTATCCCTAAGCGCAATGCAGCTGTCTGTATCAGATGCTTCAAGGAACTTAGGAGACGTAAGACCACTGACCACAGCGGGGCGTTTATCCAGGTGGGAGTTGACCACAAGACTCTCCCCGGCATGATGCAGTCCCACCACCTGGGAAACAGCTAGAGTCCAGCTGATCTCTAGATATCCAGATCTATCGACTGGAACTTTCTCACTACCACAGCTGGTTTAGAGCACACACACACACAGAGAGAGAGAGAGAGAGAGAGAGAGAGAGAGAGAGAGAGAGAGAGAGAGAGAGAGAGAGAGAGAGAGAGAGAGAGAGAGAGAGAGAGAGAGAGAGAGAGAGAGAGAGAGAGAGAGAGAGAGAGAGAGAGAGAGAGAGAGAGAGAGAGAGAGAGAGAGAGAAGGTAGGAGCGACGGACGGAGAGAGCGAAAGAGGGAGCAAAGAGGGAAGAAAGGAGAGAGTGAAACAGAGAAAGGGAGAGGGAGATGGAGAGAGAGAAAGAGATGGAGAAAGAAAGGGAGAGGGAGAGAGATGGAGGGAAGCCGTGTACGGAAAAAAACAAACAATGCAATTTAGAAGTTAACAAAATCATTTTGTCCACACAGTTTGAATTTAACATCTTATAATTATAACAGACTTGATTCTGGTTTTATATCCGTCAAACTTTTGTGATATTACTAAATTGTTGAGGCTCTTGTCTTGCTCCTTAGGTTTCAAGTCGCAAGTACATATGGATCTACTATAAGCTTTTGGGTCCTGGTTCACTAACCATTTGTAGTGAGTTTGCTTTCCCTTGAGAGAGAGAAAATGGGAGAGAGAGAGAGAGAGAGAGAGAGAGAGAGAGAGAGAGAGAGAGAGAGAGAGAGAGCGTGATATAGAGACCCAGACAGAGAAAGGGGACAAATTAACAAACACTTGAAAATAATAAAAAAAATAATAAAAATAAAAAATAACAAGAACGGTCTCGGGGTGCTTGCCGATCCGCCGCGGGAGGAAATGTGAAATCTTGATGATGATGGGAAGCAAAGATGGCGGTGGAAACTTTCACCAGTTTTAATTGACTCAACACAGTGAGTAGCGCACTGTGAGCTGCTGATGTGCTGGATCAGTAACCCTCCAACATGTCTACAATTAACCTATACATATCTTAATCTCTAACAACCCCAACTCTGTTACGAACTAAGCAGAATGTCCTGGGTGAGGTTAGGTATCGCACGAGTTCAGGCTCTCTTTATTGTTTTGATGTCTGCTATACTTAGGTTTTACTAGACATAAAATGATTCAGCGATGGATACAGAAAAATAGAGATTTCTCCTCTCAGCTGTTGCGGCCTTGACGATTAACGTCACAAGAGCTGCGCGCCGAACAAGTCCTGGCCGGGCAGGTTCGGGGCTGCAAGGGTCTCAGCCTGATCCACTGAAGGCGTGGGGTTCAAATACACTACGATGAGTGAAATCTACTCGCTTCACGGTAAGCGGTCTTATCCCCCAGCCACCGGGCCGCACCCTATCGACATCAAAAGTTGAACACTTGAGACTCAATCGAACTGCTGAAGAGTTCATTCAGCTTTGATGGCCTCTTGAGATGAAACCTATAGGAGCTCAAGCGCTATCGCTAGTTACAAAATCAACATAGATCAGCAGTACTATCTCTGGTTGCGTTCAATGTGTCTGTGTGTGCGTGGGAAGGAGTGGGGGTGGGGCAAAGCGGGCGACAGAATCCGCGTGTGTCTGATCAGGTCTCTATCATCAGGAAACTACCAGTACTGAAGAATCTTGATAAGCGCAAACATCACACTTTAGGTTAGAGGTCAATGACAATTCACTCGAGCGATTGAGCTTGTTCAAAACGCGGACATGAAACTAGAACAAGTGAGAAAAGTTTGTTCAAAGCGCGGACATGGAATTAGAACAAGTGAGAAAAGTTTGTTCAAAGCGCGACATGGAACTAGAACAAGTGAGAAAAGTTTGTTCAAAGCGCGGACATGGAACTAGAACAAGTGCGAAAAGTTTGTTCAAAGCGCGGACATGGAACTAGAACAAGTGCGAAAAGTTTGTTCAAAGCGCGGACATGTTTTGTGCAACCTTACAGGAGTGGTCCAGTGCATATAAAGCGCAAACACTAAATAAAAACAAAAATTCACGGTTCCTCTAGCTCGCTTTTATTTTGAAAATCCGGGCAAATAGAACGCGAATGCTTGTTGTGTCTATGAAGACTGACTTGAGGCATCGCTACATCGCCGATCAAACCTGATGGACGTCAGGAAAGACTGGAAGACTAAGGGCCCATGGTGGCTGAGACCACAATAGAACTGTGAGAGAAGTCTGAGTAACTCGCGTGGCTGGAGCAGAAGTCTTGTCCCTAGAAGCAGCAGCAGCAGCAGCAGTTCCCAACTAGGTGCCAGTGAGACAGATCACTTAATAGGCTGGTTTAAAAAAAAAAAAACGTTAAATAAACCAAACAAACCGACTAATTGCTAGAGATGCTTGACCCATATAAACCTGAAAGGAATCACTATCACAAAAATAGACAAAGAGAAAAGAGCGGGAGAAGATAACAGAATGATATGTTTGATGCAGAATATGAAGCGATTTATGACAAACATTAAAAAAAGTCCGATAAGCGATATGTGAATTTTTTAAAGGGAGATAATTAACCCTGACAGCAAGCTCTCGAGAGAAGTTTTTTTGAAAATCTTCGAGACGGAGCGGAGGGAAAAATTATCCAGGTAGCAAATTGAGTTCATAGCCTCTTATAGTTACACTCACACACACACACACATACACTTTCGCTCTCTCTCTCTCTCTCTCTCTCTCTCTCTTTCTCTCTCTCCATCTTTACTTTTCTTCTACTTTCTTGATCTCCCTCCTCTTATCTTCCTCCTCTCACCGTTGAATCAGGTAGACCAGGTAAAGGCCAGCCTAGGGCATTCCGTTTAGCTCTGGCTGACTCTTACCGCCTCCCTCCACCTCCCCCCCTCTCTTTTCCATCTCCCAGCTTTCAGATCTATCAACGTATCTTTCCCGGACGGTCTGAGGCCGAGCTAGTGTCAGCAGCAGCAGCAGCATCTGGAAGTTAGCAGCAGACGAGAGCAGGCTCGGCAGGCCGGGCCCAGGGAAAGATCTAGAGAACGAGCAGGGAGAAAAGAACGATGAGATAGAAGAGAGAGAGAGATCCAGATGGCGAGATACTCAGAAGATCGAGATTTACAGCGCCAGGCCCAAAGATCGTTCATGTGTCTGTCGGTCCGTCCCTTCCAGAACTTTCCACATAGTGTGTGAATTTTCCTGGGCTCAAAATGTTACAGCCTGCAGACTTCAAGGTGTGTAGTGAACTGAAAAAGTGGGCATCGCTGCTTTTGTCTTTTTTTTTTTTTTTTTCTTTTGGTCCTATAAATTATGGCGTGAACTTCTTCTAGTTATGTGTATGTTTGTGTGGGTGGGTGTGTGTAATATTGAACCAAACGTGAAACGCCTACGTTAAAAGAGAGATAGATAGATAGATAGATAGATAGATAGATAGATAGAGAGAGAGAGAGAGAGAGAGAGAGAGAGAGAGAGGGGGGAAAGATTCAAATCTCGCTCTAACTCCGTCCATAAGCTGAAGAGAGCGAGCTGAGGGAAGTCAAAGATATAATCATATCACAGATGGAGCACTGGCCAGCACATGTTTCTAACTTTAAAGTAAGGAGGGGAGGAAAGCGGGGGTGGGGGTAGGGGGATACTAATGCGGTTAGAATATTCGACTTTGGACTTGGCTTTGATGGAACATAAGACTAGAGTACAAAAAATTAAATCAATGTCGCGCGAGAGTATTTGCAATGCCCCACGAACATCGATATCAGGCATAAGATGGGTCATCTCCTGGACACAGAAAGTCTCTGGCCCTCCTAGAGGGTAATGGTCAGCGAACAGCGACCAGGATGTGTGTCTCACCCAAGTACGGCGAGCGAGTGTTTGTTTAGAGAAGGGTGAGCGGTTTGTGAGCGGTTTCTGGCCGCGCGGTGAGGAGATCAGCCGTGGAGATAGCGATCAGACCTTCACCACAGCTCGCGTGGACGGCACCTAAGATCAGAGTCGGGGGCACCTCGCGGAAATCGTTACGATTAAGATGAAAAAAGTTTTCGAAGTTTATCAGCAATTCAGGATCTCAACAGTCTAGGTAAGCTGCATTACCGAGGTGGGAATCACTAAGCGTGCCATTGTATTTAAGGAAAAAGTATGATTTAGTAAGTGGATGTCGGGGTATTAGTGGAACACTGTCTGGTTATGTGTGTGTGTGGGGGGGGGGGGGGGGGGGAGGCGCGAAGAGTAGATCCGATGCCAATTGAACTTTGATGATGGAACAAACGGTAAGCTGCGCTCTAGTAGCACCGGTCTGACTCAGGCCATGACGCAATCCTGACAGTGACCAGTCTAACAGGGCAGATGGCGGGGTCTTCCACCTGGGGTTGTGTGCAGGCAGCAGCAGCAGCAGCGAGTCCGAGTCCTGATGATCCGACTGTCTCACAATGTTGGCGGTCAGCAGTTCTATACCTGAACTATACTAAGAGTGGAACTGAGGGTTCCCATGGTGATAGGACCAGTACTGAGAAACAACCGAGGCCGAGTCCTGATGATCCGACTGTCTCACAATGTTGGCGGTCAGCAGTTCTATACCTGAACTATACTAAGAGTGGAACTGAGGGTTCCCATGGTGATAGGACCAGTACTGAGAAACAACCGAGGCCGAGTCCTGATGATCCGACTGTCTCACAATGTTGGCGGTCAACAGTTCTATACCTGAACTATACTAAGAGTGGAACTGAGGGTTCCCATGGTGATAGGACCAGTACTGAGAAACAAACGAGGCCGAGTCCTGATGATCCGACTGTCTCACAATGTTGGCGGTCAGCAGTTCTATACCTGAACTATACTAAGAGTGGAACTGAGGGTTCCCATGGTGATAGGACCAGTACTGAGAAACAACCGAGGCCGAGTCCTGATGATCCGACTGTCTCACAATGTTGGCGGTCAGCAGTTCTATACCTGAACTATACTAAGAGTGGAACTAAGGGTTCCCATGGTGATAGGACCAGTACTGAGAAACAAACGAGGCCGAGTCCTGATGATCCGACTGTCTCACAATGTTGGCGGTCAGCAGTTCTATACCTGAACTATACTAAGAGTGGAACTGAGGGTTCCCATGGTGATAGGACCAGTACTGAGAATTAACAGGATCGAGGCAGTAATCTGTCCTCTTCTTACTGTTACAGTCTCGGCAATCGTTACACGGGACATGGGAATGTTATGTTGAGATTCCCCGATCTGAATTGTCACAATTACAAAAGATCGATTTTTTCCATGATCTTGCCTTGAACTAGCCAGAAGAAACGCGCCCCCTACCCCCCCCCCCCTTACTCCACACACACACACACACACACTAAAAAACAAACAAACAGACAACCAAGCCTTGTGTCATTAGAGCATCTTAGTTATGGTCAAGCGCCAGGCGGTAGGCTATAAACCGGTCAAGCATCACGTGACAGAGCTCTAGACCTGACAGTGGCACTGACACCCTCCACGGCGATATGAAGGATGTGTGCCACATACAACAGCCCTGGACATCTCTTGTTACGTGTTGACCACTACTGACAACAGATTGGCCATTGTTTGTGGCCAATGTTACAGATTTGTCTCCTCCTGCCAGTATCACCGACCGCCGCTACTACTTGCAAGTTTCTATCTGAGGTCACTCAGCTGAACAATGGGACAGGGTCCGTTCCCTCCACGGTCAGCGACAGAGAGTAAATACAGCGTAGGCCTAGCATGATTTCTGTCCAGCTGCTGGTCAGTTGATACTCTGGACATTTGTCATGTTTGTCCAAAGTAGCAAACGAGAGAGTCAGGTCGAGGCAGCTCTCGCCGACCGCTAAGACATTGTTATTGTGGTGACCTGACCACACAAGA
Source organism: Elysia crispata (assembly GCA_033675545.1). Classification (NCBI taxonomy): domain Eukaryota; kingdom Metazoa; phylum Mollusca; class Gastropoda; family Plakobranchidae; genus Elysia; species Elysia crispata. Next base: position 468,588 of record JAWDGP010005809.1, read on the forward strand.
TTCTTAGCCTGGCCACTTGCCACACACACACACACTCTTGTCACATAACTTGGGACAAGGCAAACATTCTAACACTGTTACATGTCCAGCTCTGTTTAACCAAAGCTGCTACACTGACAGAGGTCGCGCCGAGACTAGGATGACCAAATAAAAATCGTTACGCGCTATCTTTTCTGTCAATAAGCCAAGCAAGAGTAAAGAGGAAAACTCCAGGCAGATACACTAACATACTCTCTCACAAATAAAAGGCCGCATCCTTTTGCGCACGCGCACTAGGTGATATGGTTCGTGGCACAACTCCAAGCACCCAGTCAATACAATCTCTCTCGATGTCCTGATAAATCCGACAATAATGTTGGCGGTAAGTTGGAGAGGATTCGATAATCTTGAACTGTCTTCTCATGGGGAGACTACAGTCATAGCACAATCTCTCTCGATGTCCTGATAAATCCGACAATAATGTTGGCGGTAAGATAGGAAACTTTCGATAATCTTTAACAATCTTCTTATGGGGAGACTAGAGTCTGCACATCGCACAATCTCTCTCGATGTCCTGATAAATCCGACAATAATGGTGACGGTAAGTTAAAAAAGATTTGATAATCTTTAACAGTCTTCTTATGGGGAGACTAGAGTCTACACATAGCACAATCTCTCTCGATGTCCTGATAAATCCGACAATAATGTTGGCGGTAAGTTAGGAAACTTTCGATAATCTTTAACTGTCTTCTCATAGGTAGACTAGAGTCTACACATAGCACAATCTCTCTCGATGTCCTGATAAATCCGACAATAATGTTGGCGGTAAGATAGGAAACTTTCGATAATCTTTAACAATCTTCTTATGGGGAGACTAGAGTCTGCACATCGCACAATCTCTCTCGATGTCCTGATAAATCCGACAATAATGTTGACGGTAAGTTAAAAAAGATTTGATAATCTTTTACTGTCTTTTCATGGGGAGACTAGAGTCTACACATAGCACAATCTCTCTCGATGTCCTGATAAATCCGACAATAATGTTGGCGGTAAGTTAGAAAAGATTTGATAATCTTTAACTGTCTTCTCATGGGACGACTACAGTCTAAATGTAGCACAATCTCTCCACGACAAACTATGCAAACTTTGCCAGTCACTCTAGAATAATGAATTATTATGGATTTTTTTAGGTCTCTTTGCAGCACGATGGTTTGACTCCACCTTTCTGTGATATTCATATCAATGAAGGCCCGTGTTATAAATGTATTTCTAGATCTAGTGTTGCCTTTAAAAAAATATTTCACCCTTATGTCCCTGACTGTAGGCTGACACCGAAACTGAGACTTTGAAAGACGACCCACGTGACCTGGGGGATATTCCTGGCTCAACCAGTCTTAGCAAGCACTCATCAGGCGCCGGGCGATGACGTAACTCGCTGACGTCACGCATACCTCGTCACCTGAGGAGCATCCTGGTTGTCATCTGTCAAAACAATTGCTTCCTCCCTGCGAGACAGAGATCTTCTGTTTGCTCGCCCCTCCTGGCCCGCGTGGTTACCTCAACGGTGAAGGTCACACTGGAGACCATGGTCACGGAGCTCTTGTGACCATTCATCATCAGGTCACCGTGATGCAGGCCCCGCGACCATAGTTCCCTCCCCTCTCCACCAGGAGGTTTCTGTGACCAATAATCGGGATGAAGTGGTCAGACACCTCTCCGCAACAACGCTCAGTTTAAACACATAACATGCCGTTTCTAATCACCGAGCCATCGAGATGCCCACTGGTCAAGGAGGTCACTCAAGCTGAGCCCTTCCCACTCAGACAATGAGATACCCTTCAGACCATCGAAAACTGATTCCTTTTATCGTTTTTTACAAAAAAAAAAGAAAGAAAAAAGCAGATTCTAGAAGATTATTTTGCGTTCGCTGAGTAGCTATCTGGATTACTTTATAACTAGGTAAGCAAGCTGCCAGTATTTGTGGTGTGATGGATGTTTGCTATACTGATTAATGTAGGAAGCGGAGTTGACTTTAAAAGCATTGGCAAGCGACGGGCTGCAGCAATTGACCACTTGTGGGTGGACCTAGGCTTAATTATCTCTAGCCTAAGCTCTGAACATTGAGACTGAGCGTTGATACTTCATAATCAAAGAAAATTCTCCATATCTCGGGTAAAGCTGATAGCCTGGGCATATCGACAACCATGATAGAGTCGATAGATGGGAGAGACTCGATAGTTAAGACAGATTCGATAGCAAAAGTAAAGTCGATAGTCTGGGTAGATTCCATAACCGGGGTAAATTCGATAGTCAGAGTAGACTCGGTGGTCAGGAGAGAGAAAATAGTCAGGATAGTGTCATAATCAAAATAGAGTCGATAGTCAGCACAAAGTTGAAAGCCAGGGTACATTCGATAGCCGTTTGATAGCCGGGATAGAGTCTATAGCTAACTTTTTCTAACCTTTGGCTTAATCTATGAGACACACACACACACACCAGGTGAATGTATGTGTGTGTATCATACTGTTCATGAGATGTGTGTGTGTGTGTGTGCGGTGCTTAAAGTTCCCATGATTAAGCTCGAGAATCGACGATCTTTGTTTTCCCCCAATCAGCCTGTTTGCATGTGAGCGTGTGGAGTAGCAATAAAACACCGCGCACATTGGCTATAAATTGTCCAATAGAATGACTCGTCATAATGCCTAATTAAATCATAACTCCCGATCCTGACGTTAGAAGTTTCCGTAATGAACGAATCGTTTTTTTCATCGACAATAATTTAGCTGTGGCGAGCGCCTGGTTTGGTTTTCATTGCTGCCGATCACGCACAACATGCAGCCACCGGTCGGGCGTGATGCTGGACATTAATCACGGCAAGAGAGCGCGTCCGGCGAGCTCTGCAGGTCTTATGGCCAACACTTTTTTACAGTTTTGCGAGGGGGGGGGGGGATTCTTCCTTTTTTTTCTTTGTGTACCCGGTTTGCAGCGTCCGCCGACCGGCTGTTGCATTGTGGACTCTAAGAGTTTCCCACAGCATTTTATGCTAAATATCACAAAGGTTTTTTTTTTTTTTTTTCGTTCCTGAATGGCTCGCGGTTTCCAAGTTGTATATGTACAACAACGGTTGGCGGAGGCGACAGAAACGAAGCGATACAATATGGGGTTTGTCTGACGGTCAAGAAAGCTCGTGTCACGGTCCGGCCGTTAGACCAGATGTCCGTGACGGGCAGTGGCTACAGTCACATACCACTTGCAGGTTCTCACACTTGGTCTTGTGGAGTTTTGAGAAAAAGTTTTTCTGCTGAAATGAAGTGAACTGAAAGGCTTTACAAGAACCTGCATCTTAGTCGCTTCTAGAACAGAAAAAAAAAAAAAAACGGTTCTAAGGAAATGACATGTGTTTGTAATACTTCTCTAGAAACTTGGCGAACCAAAACTCATCAGAACAAAACATTGTTAGCAAAGTTCCCCACTCCCTGGCAAAGGTAGATCTAGAGAAACTATGAGTACTGGGACTGAACACTTGGCCGACGTCAGATCAGACACGGGTGAACACAGAGCAAAGTTCCCCACTCCCTGGCAAAGGTAGATCTAGAGAAACTATGAGTACTGGGACTGAACACTTGGCCGACGTCAGATCAGACACGGGTGAACACAGAGCTTCTTGTCGGTGCTGCACCAGATCGAGGCCACGAGACATCACGTGATTTGATGTGAGAGTGAGTACCGCTGGTGGATGGAGAAAATGATTTCTCTGATACAATCTGAGGATGGGCTCTAGTTCCACTTCCAGTTCTGACCCACAAGGCGCCCTGAGGGACTCGAGAGATGAAATGTATAGCCGTCACAAGCAAGATTTTATCACATCCCAAATTGTGATGACAACAATTTCTGATCCACCAATTTATGATGACATCCATCTCTAATTCATTGATGTATACTGGCACCCAAGAAACCATGGTGACAGCCATTCCTGTCTTCCCAAGGCCTGTTAACACCAATTCCTGCTTAAGTCGAATATATGGCCAATTCGAACCTCAAGTTTCCCCCATTTTACGGTTAGCTGGACGAGTTAGATTTACGTAGAATAACACTTTATCTTGTCCTGGTCTTTGTTACAAAGCTTCACACCAGTACCCGTGATGTACGCAGTGTGGCACCTACCTATCCACGGACTCCTCATGTCACTGACACTGTGAATGTGAGGCAACAACTGATCTAGCCAGCCTCTCAACAGCTCACAGTCGACTCAGTCTAGTGTTCTCCACATCTCTCTCCATCCATCACACCAGGAACCTCTTTGAAGCTCACGCTGGTGGATTAAGCCTGGGAAAAAGCATCTAAGGCTCAAAGCCGAGAAGTTTACAAGGTTCTTTGAGACCAGAAGATCGAGGGACTGGTGAAACGTGCCGGTTTGGTGCAAGGATAGCTCGCTAGGGCTAGGGTATGAGTCTTGTTGGGAGGGAGGGAGGGAGAAAGACAGACAGACAGAGGCAGAGACAAGGAGAGAGAAACAGAAGGAGCTGACACATAGAAACACATAGGGAAAGGGACGAGAAAAAAAAATAAGGTGTAGAGACAAAATGGGAGAGAAAGAGAGCAAGAGAGAGAGAGAGAGAGAGAGAGAGAGAGAGAGAGAGAGAGAGAGAGAGAGAGAGAGAGAGACAGAGAGAGAGAGAGACAGAGAGAGACAGAGAGAGAGAGAGAGAGAGAGAGAGAGAGAGAGAGAGAGAGAGAGAGAGAGAGAGAGAGAGAGAGAGAGAGAGAGAGAGAGAGAGAGAGAGAGAGATTGAACACAGGCAGGCCAACAAAAATCAACTTGGAAAGAAAAAGCACCAAATTCGTGGAAACAGAAGTCAAAGAAGCAGCACACGCACGAAGTCCAGAGGAGATAGTGGTGGAGACGTGAATTATTGAAATGGAATCGCATGGCAGGGATAGAATGTTGTCCAAACCACGGCCACTCTTCGCGGTGTAGTGATCTGTAAGGAACGGGTTTCAGCGCCCGCGATATTTTCTTTACATCAGCTATTATTTTATTCCTTGACTCGAGTAAAGGGGGGAGATGGGTGGAGGCGTCACCCTCTCCTCATCATGTTGTTCAGCAACTGATTATTATGAGCCCCAGTGTGTTGATATTAGTCTGGTCGTGCGAGGGCGGCCAGTGATACCTATACTGTGATACATGTAGTCACTAAGCCACAAAGTTACCGCCTGTACTAGTCGAGTCTAGCAGCTTCCAATCTCTGCCATTCAGTAGTGGATGTGGTTAGTGGTTCGAAGGATTGAATTTCATTTTAGACACCTCTTGTTCCGACCTGTAGAACATAAGCACTGCACGCGGCACGGGAGCTTTGGCGTGCAGCATCGTTCTTTTGGAGTAAAACATTTACATCCACAAAAAAATTAACACCGAAAAACATATGAGAAAACAAAGAAAAAAAAAACAGTTAAAGAAAAGTTGTGCAAGATGCAGTCGATAGTCATCACTGGCCTTCTAGAACGCGCATCGCACTGAGCGTAAACAGATTAATTTTGTATATATATATTCACGTTCTAAAGATACGTTGACTTACGATGATTCGTGAAACTTTTTGGTTTCCTTCAGATATTTCAAAGGGAAGAGAAAGTTGGAAAACGGAGGAAAGATTGGAATGGGTCGAAGCAAGCCTGGGAGGTTTTTAATGAAAATATTAGGATAGCTGAGAGAGAGAGAGAGAGAGAGAGAGAGAGAGAGAGAGAGAGAGAGAGAGAGAGAGAGAGAGAGAGAGGGGGGGGGGGGGAGAGAGAGAGAAAGGAAGTGAGAGAGATGGGACAATTTTTTCCCCCACAAGCCAAAGTAATAAACTGCACATTGTGACTACTTCGGTTATGATTAGGCCGAGTGATAGCTCCGATATCTGCAGCATCTCGTGAACAATTCTGAGACGTTAATCCATACAGCACGACACAGACAGAGAAATCTTCATGTCCGCTCGAGTGAAAATCCGAGACTCCAGACAGGGACCCGAGATCCTCACAGCGGCACCTCACCTGACAAACGTGGCCAGTGGAAACATACACAACAACGCAACTTATAGAGATCTACACGGTGCCCTGCTACTTGGAAAAGAAGACGTAGCCACCATATCCACATTCGTTTCTTCAAACCAGCCTGTCAGAGGAAGCACCCAAAAGAAAGAAGAAGAAAAAAAACTGTAACATTAACAAGCTTCGAAATTAAACAAGGTGCGGGCGAAGGGATGGTTTCCTCTGGAAGGTTTGACACACACACACACACACACACACAAACACACACACACACACACTCACACACACACACTCACTCACACACACAAACACTCACAAACGACATGAAAGGCTGGAGTGTGCAGATTTGTTTTCAATGCTGGCGTTTTTATGTTTTAAATTGTTTCTCTAATGTCGGACATCTTTTTTTGTTTCCTCCTTCCTTAAAAATCCGTTAACGGTGAGCTGCACTGCGGCGAGACTGTCGTCAGAGATAAGAGCTTGTTCCAGGAGATTTCTCTCTCAGTAGAACTTGGAAAGGGAGATGATTGTCTCTCACAGCACAGGAGAACTTGGAAAGGGAGATAACTGTCTCTCAAAGTGGAAGTTGAAAAGGGAGATGAACGTCATGCCACGGCTCATCCCTTCATAAACTGTTAACTTGTCTCTTATGTGTGATAAATCCTGAGTGTATCATTGGCGCTCGCCAAACTTCCATTGTTCCCGGGATCTGATAGCCCGGAAACATCCCTCGAAGTTCAGCACAAAGTGAGCTGTTTCGGCTTTACAAGCCAGGGGAGCCCAGGCTATAGAACTTCTAACGGTAGCTGTAGTGGTGGCGACCAGATATAGAAATAGAGTATCTCCATGTCCCTCTCTCTCTCTGTGTCTCTGTCTCTGTCTCTCTGTCTCTGTCTCTCTCTCTCTTTCTCTGACGGAGATGAAAACCCAAACAGACCCAGGAGCGGCGAAAACAATCGCCATGTTGTGTTTCTGATCCCCAATCCACCATAAACAGACAGAGCGTGCCAAGCACAAAAGAAAACAAATCTGGTTCGAGCGTCACGAACGTGTTGAGAGAAAAGGTCAGGCTAGGACTGGACAATGGGTGGACAAAGCACTGGACTCTAAACTCGGTAAACACTGCTGCTTCTCTAGCTTAATATGGCGAATGACCAACAAATAAGGGGAGAAACGGTTCTACAGTGTCTGCCGGGTGAGGAATCGGGAGGGGTGGGTATGTTGAAAACTTGTAGAAAGAGGGATTCAGCCACGGGCAAGATCTAACTGTTCCAAAAGCGTTGTGACAATACTGTTCACAGTAGCTTCGGTGAGTTGGGCTGAACCGCTGGGACAACATGTTGCGGTCCACGCTGGCTTGGAGTGTGGCATGTTGCTCCCTGTGCACAGCATCAGACATGATAAATGCTATCCAATGCTCTCTGTGTGCAGCATCAGACATGATAGATGCTATCCAATGCTCTCTGTGTGCAGCATCAGACATGATAGATGCTATCCAATGCTCTCTGTGTGCAGCATCAGACATGATAGATGCTATCCAATGCTCTCTGTGTGCAGCATCAGACATGATAGATGCTATCCAATGCTCTTTGTGCGCAGCATCAGACATGATAGATGCTATCCAATGCTCTTTGTGCGCAGCATCAGACATGATCGACGCTATCCAATGCTCTTTGTGCGCAGCATCAGACATGATAGATGCTATCCAATGCTCTCTGTGTGCAGCATCAGACATGATAGATGCTATCCAATGCTCTTTGCGCGCAGCATCAGATATGATAGATGCTATCCAATGCTCTTTGTGCGAAGCATCAGACATGATAGATGCTATCCAATGCTCTTTGCGCGCAGCATCAGATATGATAGATGCTATCCAATGCTCTCTGTGCGCAGCATCAGACATGATAGATGATACCCAATGCTCTCTGTGCGCAGCATCAGACATGATAGATGCTATCCAATGCTCTCTGTGTGCAGCATCAGACATGATAGATGCTATCCAGTGCTCTCTGTGCGCAGCATCAGACATGATAGATGCTATCCAGTGCTCTCTGTGCGCAGCATTAGACATGATAGATGCTATCCAATGCTCTCTGTGCGCAGCATAAGACATGATAGATGCTATTCAATGCTCTCTGTATGCAGCATCAGACATGATAGATGCTGTCCAATGCTGGCTGCACATTGTAATGATGGTTGATTCATAGGTTTCTCAGTCTATGGAACAAGGCGATTCTATGTGTGTATGCAGCGCACTGGTCAATCACTGCTCCCGGCTACCAAAGATCATGACAGCACTTGCCACGGTTATTTCACAATGATGGACATAACACATCGCGAGCTTATGATTCCATTTTGCTGTAACAGAAAATGACTCTACGACGAAATACTATCTGGATTGACACGCTTTATTAGTTGCTGTGAACATAAAACTAGGCAGTAATAGATTGGGAAGGCTTCAGGGGGGAAAAAAACCTTCGTCATTATTTTGTGTTCTGTTAAGATAAAAACTTACTGTTTCTTTGTAGACAAATACCAAGTGATTCCTCACATTAACTGAGTGTACAGTTTTGAATGCCCTCCCTTCTTTCTCCTCTAATTTTCTTCCTCCTTCTTTCTCTTCCTTATTTTCTGTCTCAAACTCTGTTTCAGTCTCTCTCTTTAATTTGTGTTTCTTCTTCTATCTTTCTGATCTATCTTTTTCAATCTAATCAAGGTGTATCCCAGCTATCTCTCTCTCTTCCCCCCCCCCCCCCCCCCCTGTTCCCGCCAGCCTGAATCTACCTGTTACACCATCGAGTGCCGAGATAATAACCATAATAAAAACAACCTTTGAAGATTTTATAGAGAGCACGCACTAACCGGGTGTCGTAAATTCTCCGATCTTAGGAAGCAGCGCGAGTCAAACCCTAGGGGGACACGTGTGGTACAAGTAGTGAGTGCGGCGGGTACTAACGCGATACATCTTCCCTCCAACCTCCGCCCCACAGGTGGCTGGCATTACACCTTGCCATTAAGCTGGTGCCGAGCTAACTCGACACTAATGAACACAAGTCTTTGTCCTGCAATTAGCCTTCGCCGCCGCTTTATGGCCGTTCGTTCCGTGTTGTATATGGCAGGCAGCCAGAGCCTACATCCAGAGATGAAAGACCTGGTAAAGTTGAAGTCCCTGGGTCTTCTGCTAGGAAGTTGGTCTCACTAAACCGCTCATCGAAGCAGTGCATGCTGGGCTGCTAACAAGAAGAGGGAGATTCTACTTAGGGTAAGTGATGTAGCCTGCAAGACCTTTATAACATGAACACTGCGGGCAGTTCACACAATACGCGAATTGTGCCCAGCGCCAAAGCCTACAGGACGTCTACAACTTGGGCACTGAGGGCAGAACACACAGTACGGGGGTTGTGCCCAGCGCCAAAGCCTACAGGACGTCTAGAACCTGGGTACCGAGGGCAGAACACACAATACGGGGGTTGTGCCCAGCGCCAAAGCCTACAGGACGTCTAGAACCTGGGTACCGAGGGCAGAACACACAATACGGGGGTTGTGCCCAGCGCCAAAGCCTACAGGACGTCTAGAACCTGGGTACCGAGGGCACCGCAGACTGAACAGAAGGAGCGCTTTCTGAGCACCAACGTCTGGAATTAAATTTTTTAGGATATTTATAACTTGGGCAGTGTTGGTAGCGCAGACAGACTAGCAGAAGCAGCGTTGCAGACTCTCAAACCTCAGACCCGCTTGACTTGTGATCCATCACAGGAATGACCTTAGGTGCTGTCGAGTGGACGGTTCTTGTTTCGGCAGGATAACACAGGGTGATAAGAGCATCGAGCTCTAGTGTTTGGCTTCGCATGGATTCCAGCAATTACGCACACACACACACAGCTAATTCTGAATGATATTACTTTGATTCTGTTCAAACTGGTTGGGAAGGTACAGTTTACTGTCGGGTCAATAAGCTGATAAGCTATTGAAATCCCCATAGGTATCTCGATGAGAGAAGCAGAGACCAGGCACGGAGTAACTGTGATACGCCAGAGCTTGGCCAATCTCTTCCAGACCCGAGCATGCTCGAAGCTCAAATGGCACAATATTGACTCTTCCACGAAAGGTGCCGACGGCGCGGGATCCAAACATCTCCAGCAGCAGCAGGTAAACCCTAGCGCTGATCATTCACACCAGACTAGATCTAGCAGCAGACTTAGCGCTGCACTCACAGCAATCTTCAGCTCGGTCGGGGAAACCCGATACTACCACAGGGTGCAGGAGGCAAGTCGGCTCAGCACACGCCTGCTGTCTGAACCATCCTGGATCTATCTATCTACAGCGTTGAGGAGTGTGGAGTGTGGAGTGTGGCCTACTGGTTGAGGGCGAAAAGTGGGCCAGATACTGGCTTCAGCCGGGGGCGGGAGACGGAGGTTAGGTAGGTAGGTAGCTGTGAAAGTGTGTGAGTGAGCGAAATAGAGAGAGATACAAAGACGAAAGAGCTTAACAAGAGAGAGAGTCCGAGAGATAAATATATACACATACTAGGAGAAACAGAAGCAGGCTGAGAGCAAGGGTTTTTTTGCGGGGAAAGGAGTGGAGGGATGTACGAAGAAAGAGATACCGATACCGAGAAAGAAAGAGAGAGAGAGAGAGAGAGAGAGAGAGAGAGAGAGAGAGAGAGAGAGAGAGAGAGAGAGAGAGAGAGAGAGAGAGGCAGAGACAGACAGACAGACTACTACTAACCGACAGCCCAAACAGAGCAATTGTTGCGATGGATTTATGACGCTCTTGAAACACAAATGTTTTTATTTTTCTTTGTTCCATTCATTTAAGGACTGGCCTAAACGCGTTAGAAAACACAGCCCACCACAAAAGGCAAAAGATTCCCACAACAAACACCAGCAGAGTACACAAAATATCCTCTCTCTCTCTCTCTCTCTCTCTCTCTCTCTCTCTCTCTCTCTCTCTCTCTCTCTCTCTCTCTCTCTCTCTCTCTCTCTCTCCGTTAAGGATGTAGAAGGGGGAAAATTAACAACACGGTACAGTTAGTTTTCATAACCTAGGACACCTATAAAGTTTAGAGTAGATTTCAACCGCTGGCACACACACACACACACACTCTTCTCTCTCTCTCTACCTATTTCTATCTGTCTGTCTGTCTGTCTCTGTGTCACCTCCCTATCTGACTCTCTCGGATCTGCTTCATCTGACACCACCTTCCTGTTCCCGACTCTCATTGGATGAAAGAACTCCCGACTGAAACTGCTGTCATCTCAACCACACGCTGAGCACGAAATGAAGAGCGAAGGAAAGAAACTCTCGCAGGGCAATCTCTCCAATCAGTGACTCGCTGTGGCGGTTTGGTCTAATGACCAGTCTCGGAGTCAGACAGCTAAGCACCTCTTACCGCTGCAGGGCTGGCCGGCCCTTGAGGCAGGGTCATTCAGTCACAGCCATCCCAGCGATTGTCATCACTGGCCTGGGATAATGCAACCCCTCAACCCCAACCTTTCCATCCCTCTCTTGAGAGAACAGGCCCAGGAGTCTGTGCGGAGTCGGGCGCGCCAGATTTGAATTTTTATGGCGTTCTAAGCGATAAGCTTATGAGACGATATAGTGTAGCAGTCTCAGGGCAAAAGTGAAGAAAGAGGTACACAGGTCAAATAGAGGCGGGGGATAGAGTAAGAGAGAGAGAGAGAGAGAGAGAGAGAGAGAGAGAGAGAGAGAGAGAGAGAGAGAGAGAGAGAGAGAGAGAGAGAGAGAGAGAGAGAGAGAGAGAGATTGGGTGGGATATGTTGAGTGGTAGCACGAATGCCTGGCTGTCGAGGAGGTGATGAACAACACAGTCCAGCCCCCCAGCTCCCTGGTGTGTCTCCTACACTCCAAAACACACTAGGTCTCTAATTAATATCTTCATGTTTGTAATAGAATACCTGTGACAGTGGGGGAAGAATGGCGACACACAGAGTGAGAGCAGGACGAAGTATCACTATGTCCACGTGTTCTGTTCTGTTGTAAGTATTCGAGAGGCATGAAAAGGGCAATGGGTTCTGAGGTCTAACAGAGCACGAGAGAGAGAGAGAGAGAGAGAGAGAGAGAGAGAGAGAGAGAGAGAGAGAGAGAGAGAGAGAGAGAGAGAGAGAGAGAGAGAGGAACAGACAAGACAGGAGAGAGAAACACACAGACAGGAGAGAGAAACAAAGACAGAGACATGCAGACAGCCAGACTGACAGAGACGTGAACTGATGAAGATAGACACAGATGAAAAACGGTTTCAAAAAGACAAATGGGGAATTCAGAAGCTAATTAAAATCGAGGCACACGGACTCTGACAGACAAATAGACAGACAGGCTGAAGAGACCTACCTCCAGTAGTGCAGACTGAGCCCTGGACAGCCCCCACATCTGGAGCATCCTCTGGAGGTGTCTGTGGAGGCCACGCCTTTCTCACCGCCCCGGGGACCGTTGGCGTTCACGGCAGTCGTGTAATCCTGGGAGAAACAACAACACATTGCGACTCTCATCTTCAGCAGCCAGCTATAGATTTTAGTCTATGTGAACAGGGTATGCAGTCAGACATATCGACAGTGATACCGCGCTGATAACTACTCTCCGGTTCGGGGTGAGAGAGAGATAGATAGATAGAGAAAGACAGAGAGAAAGATGAGGGAGAGAGAGAGAGAAAGAGAAGAGAGAGAGAGAGAGAGAGAGAGAGAGAGAGAGAGAGAGAGAGAGAGAGAGAGAGAGAGAGAGAGAGAGGGGAGAGCTGCCGGAACTTTCTTGTGATCAACTTGGACCGTACAACATGAAATGATTTTAATGTCCACACTTTGGGCTTTCAGAGCCAGCATTAATAGAGACAGTCGGTGGAAGGAAGGACAAGAAAATAAACTTAAAAAAAAAATAAAGGTTTCTCGACTAACCAAATTGAGGGACACAATGACCTACAGGTACGATAATAAACTTGATTATTTATAATCCACATCTACATGTATTTAATGATTCTGTGTTGAACTCGGATATAATTTACAGATCAAGACTTTACAAGCACGAGAGAGATAGAGAGAGAGAAAGAAAGAAAGAGAGAGAGAGAGAGAGAGAGAGAGAGAGAGAGAGAGAGAGAGAGAGAGAGAGAAAGAGAGTCTGTGAGTGTGTGTGTGGTCAGGCGGGGTGGGGTATCGTGGACATGTCAGGCATCCTCACAGTGACGCCATCTTATTCCCATTTCACATTGTTAAAAATCCACAACTTTTCAACTTGTGTGAACATTATTGTCTGGGTTTCCACGTATTTCAAGATGTCATGATCTAGACTCAAGCCTTATCTTATCTACTGAGTAGTGTAACCGACGCCACAGGTTAGATCGCGGCATTGGCATTATTATACTCTCAATTCTTTTCTCAACATTTATGTTACCATAAGATGACAATCTTCTAACTTAGTGGACATTAAGACAAAGCGATTTTATGGAAAATGCTAGCTCATCGCTACATCATTATGTTTGTGGAACCCAGGGAACGCTCTGCTTCAGCAGACCACGGTGAGATGGTAGACTGCATGGATCGTCTGTCTCTGTGTGTAGTTGTAAATATATACCAACTGAAATGTAATTTATAAGCTTTTGAATTTTCATTGCCAATGGTGTTTAGACGCAATTAAACTCTTGTCATCACCTGCTGACGCTGGCGGCCAAGCTCAGTCAAAACCAACAATCGTTTGTCGAGCTTTGAATAACAAACTTGGTCGTTTGCTGATTGGCCCTGCCCAGCTTTGTTACAGTCTTCTGCGGATAAACACTGCTGCACGTAGTGAAGATGGTTAAGGGTTTTTGATGCTTTCACTAATTGTTTGATAACACGCCCTGGAAAGGAAAGTCTTCTAAGTTCTAATAAAAAAAGTTTGTTTTTAATATGCTGATAGTTATTATGAGGCGGGTATCATTTATAAATTAATTTATGGGTTCATTTTTATTCCAAGGAGGCTTAAATACACTTGATTTTAACGAGACGTATTTTAGAATGTAACTCCAAAATCTGGTGTCCGTTTATGTCAACTATTGCTACAATCGCAATGCTGTTAGACTCTTGAGTTTATTCGGATGGGTTTCGAATGGTTGGAAAAAATATTTGAGGAGTTCTGATACTGATAACCTAACCGAATGATTGCAATATTATATTAATGCTGTTGTAACCTACGGGAGTGTTTAGATCATTTTGTTAATGGTGTTGTAACCTGTGGGTGTGTTTAGATCATTTTGTTAATGGTGTTGTAACCTATGGGAGTGTTTAGATCATTTTGTTAATGGTGTTGCAACCTATGGGAATGTTTCGATCATTTTGTTAATGGTGGTGTAACCAACGTATGGGAATGTTTGGATCATTTTGTTAATGGTGTTGCAACCTATGGGAATGTTTGGATCATTTTGTTAATGGTGTTGTAACCAACTTATGGGAATGTTTGGATCCTTTTGTTAATAGTGTTGTAACCAACGTATGGGAATGTTTGGATCATTTTGTTTATGGTGTTGTAACCAACTTATGGAATGTTTGGATCATTTTGTTAATGGTGTTGTAACCAACCTATGGAAATGTTTGGATCATTTTGTTAATGGTGTTGTAACCTACCCGAATGGTTGTGGTTATTTTATCAAAGGTGTTGTTACCAACCCGAATGGTTGTGGTTATTTTATCAAAGGTGTTGTTACCAACCCGAATGGTTGTGGTTATTGTTAATGGTGGTGTGACCTATGGGAATGTTTGAATCATTTTGTTAATGGTGTTGTAACCTACCCGAATGGTTGCGGTTATTTTATCAAAGGTGTTGTTACCAACCCGAATGGTTGTGGTTATTTTATCAAAGGTGTTGTTACCAACCCAAATGGTTGTGGTCATTTTATCAAAGGTGTTGTTACCTACCCGAATGGTTGTGGTCATTTTATGATATTGTAACCTACCCGAATGGTTTTGGTCATCTTTTTGGTGTTGTAACCTACCCGAATCGTAAGGTCATTCTATTGGTGTTCTAATCGAACTGAATGGTTGGACCATCATATTAGTGGTGTCGTAACCAAACAAATGGTTGGGGTCATAATTATTATCAATGGTGTTGTAACCTACCCGATTGCTTGTCATTTTATTAACGGCATTGTCACCTACCCGGATGGTTGGATCATCACTGAAGTTGACGGGCACGTAGTATCTCCCACGCTTTGTGGTTGGCCCGGGCACTTCGCCCGTCACCCCAGCATCGCCACTGCTTGGGTCGGGGTTTGAATCCAGGCACGGGGAACTGCCCCCTGTTGCCATGATTTCTGGTTTGAAGTAGAACTAATCAGAGCACCCAAGACTTGGTCACGTACACAAATCCAAATAACACCTGATAAAAGATTCCTCGAACGTGGTAACACTAGCGAATTCCTTCACAAGATCTGAACGACTGGTGATTGGCAGTAAGACGCGAGGGAGGCTTTCCTTCATCAACACATCTTCAGCGTGGAATTGATCTACTCGATGTAGACTCTAAATCAAGCTATCTTAATATCTAGGCATTTCTTGCATTTCTCAGGGTGACTTATAAGTCTACGAAGAGCCATGGTTAAATCCATTTCAATTTGATGATCAATCAACCAATGTTAAATATGTGTATATTTTTAACTAACATCAGAAACATCGCACATTTAAGTTGTTCGATTTTAATAGTGTTTCTACTATAAATTATCTGAGCATATGTTTCGGAATGATGAGAAATGAAGATTAAAGAGCACTTTACTGATAGGCATAATTGGCTGGACTAGAATAAAATCTCTTGAATCTCTCTAGATAATTCGTTGCCTCGTGCGGTCCACAACTTGAGATTGTAAATGATCCAATATGATTGGCTGATAGGCATGATTGGCACCCGATAAGACAACCTGGAATTCCATTACATAGTAGGCCCAAAATTAGATAAGACTAGAATCTCCTAACTAGAATCTTGCCAATAATCTAGATCTAGATCTAGATCTGCATGACCATCTCCATTCTTAAAAGCTTGACTGAATTTCTAATCTTCCCGATTTGCCTTGGTCAAGATTAAGTAATTAATTATATTCTTCGTGTGATCTAATATCGATAGAGATCTGTAGATCTAAATTTAGATCAAGATGTAGATGAGTAGATCAGTTTACAAAAAAATTTATCTCTAGAATAGAATTTAGGTCCAGGTTAGATCTCAAGATGATAGTCTTGTAGGTTGATGGCTTAGAATCTACTTAAAATAAAATAATGATTAGATTTAGTAGTAGGATCTAGACATCTAACACTTAAGTCTAGTCTAGATCTGTCTAAAAATGCTCAGGTAAACACCAAGAGGCGTTTTGGGCCCTTCGACGTTCTGAGAAAATTCGAAACTTTTGTAACTCCAGTCAGGCCAACCCAGTACCGTTGAGGATTCAATATTCTATAAAGTTTTTATTAATTTATTCTAAAAGAATTAAAAACTGGTATCAAGATCTAGTCAGTTAAAAATCCAGATAAATGAAATACACTTTATTCACAGAATGAGATCCACAGTGTGAAGCGACTGAACCGTTAGAGGAATCCATGGAAGACAATGTTTACAATCCAAGACGCGAGGCTCCTCTTCACTTCTTGTTGAATCAAGTTCAAATCGCTGAGCGTGTCCTACAAACAGGATACTTGGAGTGGCTTCCCCTTAGCCCTTCTCCAGTCCTCATTGCTTCCCAGTTGAGAGACCAGCGGAGCGTGCGGTGGCCTAGGAGAAAAGTTTAGGCGAACGCCGCGTGCCTTTCGTCCCTCTCTCTCTCTGTCTCTCTCTCCCTGGCCCCTCTCACGCCCAGGTGTTTTTGCTATTTTGAGATTAAGCTCCGCCCCTAGGCCCTTAGATTTCTCCTGATTGACAGCAGTAAAGCACATTGTCATGCGCGGCTTTTGATGAGGTAAGACGAGGGGTTGAAGTGTTATTCAAGAGACTGTTAGCATCAGATGGCAGTTGATCGGTCCGTGTAAGCAGAGCTACAAGACGGTGTTCAATCGTTGCTCTTTTGAACCACCTGTTAGTATTAATTCCATGCTTTAATTAATTCACGTCGGTGACTTGACAGGCGTACTATCTGACAGTAATAGAATAAAATTAATTCATATTTATGCTCTCTCTCTCTCTCTCTCTCTCTCTCTCTCTCTCTCTCTCTCTCTCTCTCTCTCTCTCTGTATATATATATATATATATATATATATATATATATATATATGTATATATGTATGTATGTATTTATCTTCTATCTTTTCTCACTGTCTCCCTCTCTTTCTATGTATGTATGCATCTATCTATCCATCTATTATCTATCTTCTATATTCTATCTCTCCATCTGTCCTTGGTCTTCTCTTTGTCTCTTATCCTTCGTCTCTTTTCTCTTGTCGCTCTTTTTCTCTCTAATCCTATAAAGAGCATGAATGTTAAAGCTTGACCCTGTATGATCAAACTACGACATTTTCATTTCACTAAAAGCTTGCTTGCTATATTCCAAGCGAGTTGCCCTTTCTACTCGATTTCAACATTTACTTTTTGTCTTGCATCCTAACATTTTGCTTATTATTAGACAAGACCAAATGCGGCAAGAAATCAAATATTTAATTGGAATGATAGCCTGTAAAATGAATCATCATATCTAGGTTAATGTTGTAAAAGTAAAACATATAGATACAAAATATTCACCGAGCAGATCAAGGCCAGAACGTATGATATTGGTCCGGGTTCAAGTGGCCGTGTGCTGCTGCAGTTGTTGTAGCTGCTGGTGTTGCTGCTGTTGTAGCTACTGGTGCCGCTGGTGTTGCTGCTGTTGTAGCTACTGGTGCTGTTGCTGCTATTGTAGCTACTGGTGTTTCTGCTATTGTAGCTACTGGTGCTGCTGGTGTTGCTGCTGTTGTAGCTACTGGTGCCGCTGGTGTTGCTGCTGTTGTAGCTACTGGTGCCGCTGGTGTTGCTGCTGTTGTAGCTACTGGTGCTGTTGCTGCTATTGTAGCTACTGGTGTTTCTGCTATTGTAGCTACTGGTGCTGCTGGTGTTGCTGCTATTGTAGCTACTGGTGTTGCTGGTGTTGCTGCTGTTGTAGCTACTGGTGATGCTGCTGGTACTATTGTAGTTACTGGTGTTGCTGCTGTTGTTGCTATTGTAGCTACTGGTGCTGCTGGTGTTGCTGCTATTGTAGCTACTGGTG
Organism: Elysia crispata; assembly: GCA_033675545.1. NCBI lineage: Eukaryota > Metazoa > Mollusca > Gastropoda > Plakobranchidae > Elysia > Elysia crispata. The sequence goes on from JAWDGP010005809.1 coordinate 486,796, forward strand.
TTGCTGGTGTTGCTGCTGTTGTAGCTACTGGTGCTGCTGGTGTTGCTGCTATTGTAGCTACTGGTGTTGCTGGTGTTGCTGCTGTTGTAGCTACTGGTGCTGCTGGTGTTGAAGCTACTAATGCTGCTGCTGCTGATGATGCTTAGGATACTAATGCTGCTGCTGCTGATGATGCTTAGGATACTAATGCTGCTGCTAATGCTGTTGATGCTCAGCTGCCTAGCGTATGAAGCTACTGGTTCTAGACAAAGTTTTCAGCACAACAATCCTCATTATGGCGTCACTCAGACTTATCACTTCGTCTTGACACGGTGTTTCAAAATTCTCATTCATCAAACGGCATCAAAGCTAACTTTTTGGGGGGGGTTTAAATTGATGCGAAAAACGATAATGGTTTTATAAAAATATTGGAGCGTTCTTTATAGTCCAAAGTCAGCTTGAAAATGTTTGGGCGGTGTTTAATTTGGTTTTAAGATTGGGTAGACCTGTGTGAACTCTCAACAAATCAATCAATCAATTACTAATGAATGAATCATTCAATCATTATTTCGATTCAACGAAACGATGAATGGGTAGATGGACCATTTATCGCTCAACCTACCAACTAATCAATCATTCAATAAATCTGTCTGCTAATTAGTCAGACAACTGATCTATGAAACAAGCAAGCAACCAATCCTAAATAAAAATTAAATAATTATTATATGTTCAACCAATCAATCAATCAATTAATCAAATAAAATCAATAAAAAAATTAAGCAAGCAAAACTGAATCAATCAATTAACGAATCAACAAATTATCATAACCCAAGTACATGTAACATCTAAAATTAAGAGGTCAATACTGAATCATTGAATCAATCAATCAATAGAAAAATTTCACAACCATTACTGAATCAATTCATCCACAAAATGAAGCAAAATAAAATAAGATCTATGACAACGTGCAGTTCGCTACAAGATATCAGTATCATCAGAGTAATTGATCACACTCTATTTCAGGATTCCTTTGATGGAACTAAGTAGGTCAAGTTCTTTCCAGTTTCAGCCAAATGTCAAACCGGGCTAGACTTGACCCAGTCTCGGGCTACAGGCAAGATCTATCCTGATCCCTGATCCCTGGTCCAGCTGACACCGCAGAAACAAAAGAGCGGAGCAGGAAACAGACGTCATTCTGTCTCAATGGAAGATCACAGAATTGAAACCCTCACTGTCAAGTTTATCACACAACATTGTGACAGATAACTTCAAACAGCGCGCTTCTGTATTCTCCCCTTATGCTTCGGTTTGTTCTATGCTATAATTGTTGTTAATTTATTGTTACTGCTCCTGTTTTCCCTCCATTTTTCTTCATCGTTAAAAATACAAACATACGCAAACACACACATACAAAAACTTTAAATGAAAGAAAATGTGTTGATCACTCTGCCGTAGATTCCTATGTCCTTTAAATTTAAGGTTTTGTCTGCCACAAAGTTTGTTTTTGCCTTCGAGCTTGAGATCAGCTGAGAAGAACAGAATAAAGAATCCAATTCACAGCTATTATTGTTCTCACATGACGGGGATATAACTTTTGAACTGTTTATAAACTGTTTAGGTTGTGTCACTCTGCCACAAATGTACTATCTCTGAACGGTTAGCAGTTGAAATAATTATATACTTATGAAATATCGAGACAGTTGGACACAGTTACAAAAACAGCGAGCACAGCGAGATAATTATAGTTTTTTTTTTTTCCGGTCACGAAATGTATTCTAGATACATTGAGAGAAAGCATGAAAGGCAAGACACACCTTTTTTTTACCTTGAATTTGACATAAGAAACAACGAAGCGCGGTAGGTGTAAGGCACGGAAGTTTATGACCTGCACGCATGGAAACTCATTCATCCTATTGTCCTTTTCAATGAAAATTTGCGCTACGAAAGAAAAGAGTGTTTTGATGTTTTAAATGTATTATTATTGTAGGCCTAGTATGAGAATTTATATCTTAACTTTTCTATATTTACAATTCTCACTCAGATTCTATCACCATTCTCCTATTAAATTTGTTCATACATAATGTGTAAAACATTGTTAAGGTCAATGTTTGAATTTTAATGTCATTGACGTGATGGCTTTGTTTATGATCTGCCTTGATATCCTTCCCTTTTTTCTCTGAACGATGATTGTTTTACCAGAGAGACTTAAAAAAAAAGCTGCATATAAATAATGTTATACCTTTGATGTTTATAGTTTAAATATTTATTCACCTCTGTTATACCATATTTATTTTATCATTATTATTATTGACGAAAATGTAATCTAATCTTCCTAACCAGGACCAAAAAAAGTTTCTTTATTCTGTATTTTGTTTTCTGTAATTTCATATTCTGTTTTTTGTATTTGTATTCCTCTGATCCTGAGCTCAGCGGCTAATCTGGAAAACTTCACCTGCAGCTCGGGTAAACTCTAGAGATGTCGGTCTGTGCGCTGTGTCTAGAGATGTCGGTCTGTGCGCTGTGTCTAGAGATGTCGGTCTGCGTGCTGTGTCTAGAGATGTCGGTCTGTGTGCTGTGTCTAGAGATGTCGGTCTGTGTGCTGTGTCTAGAGATGTCGGTTTGCGTGCTGTGTCTAGAGATGTCGGTCTGTGTGCTGTGTCTAGAGATGTCGGTCTGTGTGCTGTGTCTAGAGATGTCGGTCTGCGTGCTGTGTCTAGAGATGTCGGTCTGTGTGCTGTGTCTAGAGATGTCGGTCTGTGCGCTGTGTCTAGAGATGTCGGTCTGTGTGCTGTGTCTAGAGATGTCGGTCTGTGTGCTGTGTCTAGAGATGTCGGTCTGTGTGCTGTGTCTAGAGATGTCGGTCTGCGTGCTGTGTCTCATTCCGAGGCGGTACCGGTACACAGTCTGACACACACGCGCTTCATGTGGGAACGACCTCTTCAGAGCCACGCAACAGTCACCATCTTGATAAAGTAAAAGGATAACAAAACGTGCAATTCTTAGGAGAATAATTAATCCTTATGGAAACAGGCTTGACTCAAACAATGTACCCAACGATTAGCGATTTCTCGGGGTTCCCATGGTTGGTATACATTCACTATTAAATGACCAATAAGGCCAGTGAATTCCCAAAGTTGACATATTCTAACTAAATACATAGTTACAAGAGTTCTCAGAGAATTTTCAAAGCTGATAACTGATACCATGATCTCTCAGTATTAGAGAATTCCCAGGAATAATATACAAATTGCCATACAGTGATCAGTGATTTCCGAGAATTCCCAGAGTTGATATCCATGACCACACAATGATCAGTGATATCGGATAATTCCCAGGGTTGATATACCATGACCTCACAACGCCCGTTGATATCAAAGAATTCCCAGGAATGATAATATATCCTAAACTCACAATGACCGCTCATTTAAGAGAATTCCTAGGAATGATAATATATCCTGGCCTCACAATGACCGCTCATATAAGAGAATTTCCAGGAATGATGTAACAAAAGAGAACACAACATACTTTAACATCAATTATCAAGATGGAACATTGATCAAGCATGAACACACCTTGATCGAGGTTGACTAAACTGCTATAATTCGAAATATATCACGCAAGGCCAGAGGCGATCCTTTTCTTTGATATACTAAAACCTCCGAGTTAGAGCAGGATTCTGTTGTTTGAAAAATGAAGTAGCGCACATATTCTCGCGAATAAAACCCGTCAAAAATTAGGTTGGCGGAATCAAGAAGACGAATGTGGATACCCCAGACAAGACATGAGCCAAAATGAACAGCCTGACATAACAATGTTGATTGATGAGAGGCTGTCGGAGTTGAACTTGCCTGAAGATTAGAAATTTTAATGGCTTTTTGTGTTCGGTGATGCGGTCTTAGTGCCGCGGTCGGGAAACTGTTTGATCTGGTCCGCTGTGGAGCTGTGGGTGACGTGTTTCGAGAGCCCAAATGTACCGCCATAGCCATGCTGTTTGGAAGGACTCCGGGCAATCTGCAGGCGAGTCACCGAGTCGCCACTTCACGCGCTGCGAGGACATGGTGATCACATTACTCGGTTTGACCAAAGGGCAATGTGAAAGAATCAACTTGGGTGTAGGCTCATACTGGCGAGGTCAAGGACACTGGGAATGGGATGAGGTCAGTGAAGGAGGTCACCACCCACAAGGACTTGCAGAGGGCACAGTGTGCTCTTCACTAGCTTCATTCATATTACATAAAACGAAAACAGAAATCCTTGCATTGATTATGTATTTTTATATCTATTCATTCATCTCAAGCAAGGTATCGCATGAATGAGTGAGATTCCAATTACTCATAAGTTTTCTGCAGCATAACCATAACTCCACCAGCTCCAAACACACATATACTACATAACTATATCTCCACCAGCTTCGAACACAGCCATAACTCCCGTCTCACAGTGTCAAAAGATTTCAGATTCCATAGCGAGGTCATAACTAAACCGCTCTTGGGTCAGCAAGGGAAACCATGCAGGCTTGTTCTAGTCGCTCCAGGAGGAGTTCTGCCATTAATTAACTTTCCCAGTTATGACACGACGTGACAATGTGTATGATTGTGTTAACCCGTGACAAGGGGATAGTACAAATACACACACACACACACGCACACGCACAAAGCGTGTCACTCTTTCTCAATACGGAGGCCGAGCTGGGGACTAGGATAATCCCACAGCTAATCTCCTGTTTGCTACACCCGATTAAGCCAAGATTAGGTTGCTTCAAATTGCAGCTCAAATTTTCTGGTTTATTTTGTTTGTTATTTTTTGCTCAACTTGCTCTCTCATGTTTGTTCTCGTATGATAATGCACGTGTTTTCACAAGCGAGAAACATGTTTATGTTCAACATTTTCCTATACATCGGGCCGAGAAAGAATCCCATGTTTCATCAAATGATGCAACAGCATTATTTCTAAACAAATACAATCATGTATCTTATAAAGAAGGGGGCAAAGTGTTAGGGAACTTAAGATCGAAAAGAGAAAAGAACGACAGTACTATGGCATAATTAAAAAAGATAGAAAAAAGGAACAAGAAAATATTGTAAGGTGATAACATCTATAAATCTCTCTCTGGATAAACTGATGTGGTAAGAGGCACTATGGTTGGTGTGATGGACTCGTAAGCCAGTGGTTGTGGGTTCAATTCAGTCTAAAAATGTGAGGAGGGCTGCAGTTTTCAGGCTCAATGACTAGTTTCGAAAATTTGTGATTTCCATATTTTTTGAAAGCCCAACCAATTCTCTGCATAAAACAGTTGAAAATTTTTCAGAATAATATATTATATTAGTATTTGGCTGAGATATGACCCAAAACTTAACACAAGTCTGGGGAATGAGAAAGTGAGAATAATGTGTTTAAAGTTAGGGAAAGTTTTCATGCAGGGTTGCAGTTATCTTCACAAAAACACTATAATACATATTTAACGTTTCTTTTGGGCTTTGACACTTTTTGATAAGATAGAAAAATAGTTGATAGTTCAAAAGAAGCTAAAAAATGGGAAACCTTGAAAAAGTGATTTTTTTTTTTTTTTATGTTTGAAGCCCAGTAGCTCAAAACAGTAATTTCCGACATGAGCCTGAAAATCCGAGGTCAGCTCACCGATAGGTATAGCTCTACAGGCAGATCACAGACAGGGCATGGTATTTGTGGAATGCTAGACACTTTTCAATCTATTTCAGCACCGTATTTTAGTTTCATAGTTGTCATTATTTCCTCAAAGCCCACAGAGAAGCAGGCCTGTCACCATAATCATAGACCAGACACCGAACCTCATAGTAAGGGAAGTAACCATGAAATTACACTGAGTGCTGCAAAGTTACTCTTCTTGGAATAAAGCCCATCTTTGATCCAGACATCGATACATGTAGGTCTTGAAACGAGTATAATAATGGTTCTAAAAATAGCTGTGAAAGTAGAAACAACTATCTTGATTTTTATGGTCTTAGGATTGTGTTCAATAGAGAGTGTAAAAAGGTGATGTACAATATTTTCATTCTGCACAGAACTGTTGCTCATGACTGGTTTTGTGTTCAAGCGTTTTTTTTTTTGTTTTTGTTTTTTTACCACAAATAATCCTAACTACTGTAAAGACATATATGCGCATAAATTATGTGTTGATATTGAAAACCAATGTGTTCAGTGTAAAGCTGAAAACTGGATACACATTATTTTTTTTTTTTTTTTTTTTTTTTTTTTTTGTTGTTAATCTCTCCAGCAATTCAATGATTTATTTGGAATGAATTTAAAATCTCATGGGACAAAACTTGTTTCTTGGTCTGAGCGGTGTAATCAAGTTTCAAAGGTTGATGCGACTTCTGTATCACCCATTTCTTGTTTTTGATTGAGACCAAGTTGGAAGTCTGGCATTGATAGGCGCAGGCCAACTTGTGCTATAGACATTTAAGATTTCCAGAGACGGTTATTTTTTTTAAGCTTTTAACTGAGTTTAAGGAGATGCCAGGTACAGTATTGTTTTTATTCCTGCTGCCGCTGATGTTACAAGCTTTATCAACGGTTTTATTTAACTCTAATTTCGATTTCGTGCTTGTAGAGTTGTATTGTTTATGACATCAAGGAAATTATACTTTTACTATTCTGATTAGTTTTATAGTTTTGAAAAAAGAAAGAAAGAAAGAAAGAAAGAAAGAAACAGCCAGATAAATATCTAGCAGGTCTAAAGCTGTTTGTTTCATTTCGCCATGCCCTCCATTTTAAAAAGGAGGCGAAACATTACCATCAAGAGGTGACTGCTGGCCTCCTTGTTTGACAGCTAGGTGTGTCGGAGTACTCTTAAGCTGAACTAAAGTGTAAGGGTTACGTCGTCTTATAAACCAACCAATCAGTTTACGGTATGGACAGAGTGGCATTATGATAAGATTTCCTTTCTGACTCCTCGACCTTAGATCTATAATGTATCCAGTAGCCAAGATAAGATAGTAGAAGTAACTGCTTACCTGTAATGTTATTGTTTCGGTGTGAGAAGACGCGCTGGTTTTCTCCCTTGCTTCACCTCCGTCGGGCCCAGTGTAAAACCGAGAGTGATGAACATCTGACGCTCTAATAACCAGACCAGTAGAGGTATACTCTGTCCGGAGACCACTGTGGTCACTATCCACCTCAGACGGTTTAGACATCACGGACACACCCTTGTCGCTAGTGTTTGGTTTTATTTCCTTGACTCGGTGATCTGAGGGCAGGTAGAGCATCTCCACCAGCTCCTCCACTCCCCGGATAATCCCGTTCATGACGTCATCCTGAGCTGGTCTGGCTCTGTCCTGACTGGACAAGCTCTTCAGGTGATCCAGCAGCGCGCCCCAGGTGGACGGGTCAGACGGACCAGTCGGGGTATCTGTGGCTCCGGAACTGAGAGACAAACGGGGAGTAGGGAAGCTGTGGAGGGTTGCCAGAAACCTTGTTGTCGGTGACGTCATTGTCTGTTTGGAAGTGTTTTCAGTGAACAACGGTTGTGCTAAGTCATCTGAAGATCTTGTGGAAGTCTTCGAATCGTTCATAAACTCTAAAATTCCCGGGAAAGAGTTTGTGGCATGTTGTACCAGGGACCTCGAGAAATGATAAGGTTTATTGGTAGGTTGTATCAGGGATTTAGAGAACTGGGCAGAGCCCTTTTTGTCCTCAAAGTCACCAGTCTCCAGAGCAGAAGTTTTGGCTCCTCGCATGTAATTGTCACACGCCATCTTGGATTTGTTACAGTCTTCATTTGCTAGTGAAGTGTCTGGTAAAACATTAACGTCGTTCATTGCTTTAGGCGTCTCAGGCTTCTGCTTCACAATGTCTGCGTGCTCACTTGTTTCAGGCTTCTGCTTCACAATGTCTGTGCCCTGACTTGTTTCAGGCTTCTGCTTCACAATGTCTGCGTGCTCACTTGTTTCAGGCTTCTGCTTCACAATGTCTGCGCCCTGACTTGTTTCAGGCTTCTGCTTCACAATGTCTGCGTGCTCACTTGTTTCAGGCTTCTGCTTCACAATGTCTGCGTGCTCACTTGTTTCAGGCTTCTGCTTCACAATGTCTGCGCCCTGACTTGTTTCAGGCTTCTGCTTCACAATGTCTGCGCCCTGACTTGTTTCAGGCTTCTGCTTCACAATGTCTGCGCCCTGACTTGTTTCAGGCTTCTGCTTCACAATGTCTGCGCCCTGACTTGTTTCAGGCTTCTGCTTCACAATGTCTGCGCCCTGACTTGTTTCAGGCTTCTGCTTCACAATGTCTGCGTGCTCACTTGTTTCAGGCTTCTGCTTCACAATGTCTGCGTGCTCACTTGTTTCAGGCTTCTGCTTCACAATGTTTGCGCCCTGACTTGTTTCAGGCTTCTGCTTCACAATGTCTGCGTGCTCACTTTTTTCAGGCTTCTGCTTCACAATGACTGCGTGCTCACTTGTTTCAGGCTTCTGCTTCACAATGTCTGCGCCCTGACTTGTTTCAGGCTTCTGCTTCACAATGTCTGCGCCCTGACTTGTTTCAGGCTTCTGCTTCACAATGTCTGCGCCCTGACTTGTTTCAGGCTTCTGCTTCACAATGTCTGCGCCCTGACTTGTTTCAGGCTTCTGCTTCACAATGTCTGCGTGCTCACTTTTTTCAGGCTTCTGCTTCACAATGTCTGCGTCCTGACTTGTTTCAGGCTTCTGCTTGACAACGTTTGCACCTTGACTTGGTTTAGAGTTTTCGACAATTATTATATCTAAACTAGCGTTTGCTTTCAAAGCTTCTGACCCGACACTCATATTGATTTTATTTAGCGAATGTTTCTTTCTCCGCACTGGTTTTCTAGGGCCAGAGCTTGGAGTGGAGGCATGCAGATTTATTTTCGGGTTTTCCCTCTCCAGAATCGCTGTTCGTTCCCTGATAATTGTCCTGCTCGCCAACTGCCTCGTCCGCCTGGAGCGTTTCTTTGTTTTGTTATGTGCAGTGTCTTTCTCTGATGGTTGTGTGGCTGGCTGTCCGTGCCAAGCTGAGGGCTGAGAGCTTTGTTTTCTTCCTCTGCCACAGCGAAGCGACTCTGCACTTCTCCATCGACGTAAGTTTGACCTGGCGGGATCTACTGACGCGCTCGCAGCTCTAGAGTCGGCAGACTGATCACGGCTTGAGGAGTGCTGACGGTGGGGGCTGGAAGACTTACACTGAGACTGGAACGTGTTCACCTTTTTACCCAGCTTGATTCTCACAGTGTGAATGCTGGAAGTTGCTGGATACCGCGGTTTCCTCTTCCTTTCTATCAAGACAGGGCTTGCTTTGATGTCTAAGTATAGAGAGTCATTCGGATCCTGTCGACCTCTATCTGAGTTCCGCTTCAAGGAGGACCGCAAGAACTTACCATCGACTATATTGATTTCTGGTGAGCTCTTTGTTGCTCCATAAAGTTCCACAAACTTAGGATTCACTATAGGGACACAGTGACCAGTGCCCGTGGAGGTGTGAGGGGCGACTGGACGATAGCTGGTGTATCCGAGGTCAGTACCTGACCTACATCTAGTAACGGTTGACGGTAGCTCTATAGCTTCTCTAGTTTTATTCCAAACGAAATAATCGTTGAGTTTAGCCAGGATATCGCTCTCTGAGCGCGAAATACTCTCATCTCGCGTAACAACTTGGCTCTTGTTTCCAATTCTAGGCTCGTGATCAGTACAAGTCTTCAAGGACATGAGAAAGTTAGTCGTGTCTGGTCTTTTCGAGGCATCTGTCGCCTGAGTGGAAGAGATTTTCCACAGGAGACGCTGACTGCTTTCTTCTTCTGCTGCCTCCATTTCTTGGGTTTGTCGCTGGGGAAATTCCACAGCTGGTGTAGCCACCACTCTGGATGGCGGCAATGGACCTGTCTGAAGTTTGTCAAAGTTTGTTTGTGGGCTCTTGTCCAGAGGTTGAGACACAGGACTAAAAGCGCTGGACATGCTGTGAGCCAAGGTGATGTCTGGAGGTGACTTTTCGCCGCGTCGGTTCTCGGAAAACTCTGAGATAGCGTTCGGCGGTTGGTTTGGTTTGGTTAACAGAAAGTAGCTGACATCTGATGGACTTCTCATTCGTTCATGCAACCTCATCCATTTGAAATTGTCTATGTCAATGGATGTTTTGCTGCTGATGTTGCTGCAGTTATTGTTTTTGTTGTTGTTGGTCGTTGTGAAGCTGTTGTCATGGTTCATACTATCAGTGTTTGAAGCTATTCGACAGATATTAAGATTCGCATCTTTTCTGAAATGTTTACACCTGGCAGGACCTGACTTACGTGTCACGGGTCCAGTGAGTTTGCCTTGATCAGTCTGCTCTGACCCCTGGTCAAGCTGCAGCTGTGACGTCACATCCTTCAGGAATGACCTCGAGCAGGTACTGAAGGCAGGAGGCTGGAATCCTGCGTCCCGCTTCCTCGGTCCTGTCAGATCAGCATAGAGCTGGTAGTTCCTCTGACCCCTGTTTCTGGAGGAACACATGAGAAGATTGGCGTCAAATTCCTTCACGCTGATTGGCATATCCTCACCTCCACTGTAGACATCTTGACTGAGCGCTGCTGTATGAGAACTGTCTCCAAACGGCGTGGTACCCATCTCGGCTGTACCGAGCCCATTTCTCGGTGACGTGCCGTTCAACCCAGATCGTCTTTCCTGGCTGGAAATATTCCCAGATATAATCCAACAATCCGGGTTGGGCTGAGGAGTTTCAGATATCGGTATGTTTGTATCGTGTATCAGTGAGACCGCTTCCACCAGGGTCTGTCTCGACTGGTCTATGGTGTCTGACAAATCTATATCGAGGTCCTGCGTGTGGTCATCTGTCTGACCTTCCTTAAACGATGAGCTTGAGTGGAGCGTGCTGGGATAGCCGATTGACTCACTGACTGACCTGATCAGTTGGTCAAGCCTCTCCATGGGGGACGCCATAGTGTCCAGGGGATTGATCTCGGCTGTCTCGGACATCCTGGTGCTGGGAAAGTTTTGTGCCTAACAAAGGGCAAAAGTTAGTTCTAGTGATATGGTGCGGGGTGAGTTAGCAAGGGAGATAACAAAGAACTTTCCTTCTTCCTTATCGTTCCATTGCCACAACCATAATAAATTCAATTAACCTTCATTTCACCACGTCGTATGGGTGCCAAATATCTTTTTTGAAAGTGTAATAATAAATACAAACAATTCTAATCTTAACAGTCTATGAAACCTTCCATTTGTTATTGCTGATTTCGACAACCAGGTCAGTTCTATAATCACCAGCATTACAGATAGGCGAGAAGCGCTGCCTGAACCATAGTGTTTCTTCAGCTATGTTTTTAAAAGCCTTCATGGACATTTTGGAACGTCTTTTATAATAGAAAGAATATGTTCAAGTCACTGTGGAAACTTTTCAACACGTAAATAACTTTTATCCAATGTCACTGGAATGTGTAAACAGAGAATCAGACATTGTTACCATAATTGACTTGACTGCTATCATCTGTTACATCTTCTCTCAAAGGACAATTTTTTCTCCACTGAATTAGAAATATCGATGTGCTTGACACCAATGTCGCCATGAAGTAATCCCAGTCGTGGACTTGAATTTTTCACCACACAGTTCAGTGCAGCGATCTTCTATCTTTCGCGCTGTGCCGGCTGCTGTATATCACGTCAGGTTCCATGGTTCCAGAGTGCCTTGACTATTGAACTTTTCTCTTAACATAGAGATCTCTTCGATGTATTCTATGTAAATATTTGAATCCAGTAATCGTTATCATCTGGTCTAGAACCGTTATTTTTTATTTTTTATTTTTTTGCACGGTATGTATGAAAATGAATTGCCTTGTTTTGTTCTTTGTTTGGAAAATCATGCCATAAATCATGCTATTGAAGTAATGCCCTTTAACTGTCACAGAAAGTAAAAATTAAGTGATTTAAAAAAAGAAACACCGCATATTCTCTGTTCATCTCAATTCACTAATATAAAACCAATCACTTCGCAATAAAACCTTGTAGCTATCCCTTAACGGTAATGAAGTCCTACGTGTGAAAAGTCAAGAAACGGTTTACCGTGGTCACTTGCTTGACCGCTTCACATTTCAAGAAGCTTCGAGAGCAGCGCTGTAAAATGGCCATTGTGTTTTCTTACGTGAAGACGGTTTTGTTGAGTGTCTCGGATCAAACACTCAGCAGACGTGTGAAAACAACAGGACCAGTTTTCACGGTGGCCCCACAGTGGACACTTTGACTGGTCTGAATGGCGTCACGCAATCACCGTGGCACGAACCGCCATTCACACTCGCCAGCTAATCTCTCAGCCAGCACACAACAACTGATGACCTCCCCTTGTTCTGGAGGTGGTCACTTGAGTTAGCGCACCGAAAAATACAGCAGATCTGGAACCATTTGGGCTGACCACACAAGTGACACCCTGTCATTTTCTTGGCATGTCAAGGTAGCGTTTAAAAAAACTTTCGCATGTTTTTGTTTGTTGAAGGAATGAAAGAGTGAAATACTATGCTAAGAAAAAAAAAGGAAAAAGAAACAGGACAAACTAGGTGACACGGAAAAGAAAAGAGAGAGAAAGAGAGAGAGAGAGAGAGAGAGAGAGAGAGAGAGAGAGAGAGAGAGAGAGAGAGAGAGAGAGAGAGAGAGAGAGAGAGAGAGAGAGAGAGAGAGAGAGAGAGAAGAGGGAGGGGGTGGAAGGCATTAAATCAGAGCATTATGGTCGGTAAAATTCAGACAGGCCTGGAATCTCCTCGGATAACCTAATAGCCTGATATTATAATCATGTAGTTCAAACACATAAAACCGATCGTAGTCAATGTAAGCTTATCAGTTAAGCCTCGCAAGACAGGGCAGAGCTTATAAACTGTGACCCCAATCTTAGAGGCTTCAGCTCTCTGATTTGTATTGGAGGGAAAGAACGGTCGCAGATAACGGTTCAGATCTTCTCCAGAAATCCCAAACATCTGTGTATCTTGCCTGACAGAGAAATTTGTCCTAACTTTCTCTGGAATTATTGTCAGTCGTCTCCCTGGCCGGCTAATCCAGGAGTCAGAGCTGAGGTCTTCAGTGCCCCAATGGGTTAGCACGGCTCAGTAGATCAGGGGATCAGTCTGGTGGAAACTGGTCAGATGATCTGGTTGACTTAGCCTCTCGCCAGGTTAGACAGCAGTGATTCCAGATATGAGCGCAAGACCCAGCGCTGAGAGCAGAACTAAAGTGGTATCTGTGGAGAGGATCAGAGAGAAAGGAACATTGGGAGAGAAAGAAGATAAGGGAAGGAGGAAAGGAGGGCTCATTAAAAGTGAGTAGCGGGAGAATAACAGGTCTAAGGAAGTCCGTAGTACAGTTCAAGTCTCTCTCTCTCTCTCTCTCTCTCTCTCTCTCTTTCTCTCGTGTGTCTCTTTCTGTCTATCTGTCTCTCCCTCCTCTCTCTCTTTCTCTCTCTGCCTTATTGAATCCTCTTCAGCTACCTGTTAGTGCAATATGTGGGACTGCTCTCAAAGACTTCAATAAACAATTTTGATGCTTCCATGTCTTAAGTTTGCTGTCCTAATTGCCTACGGCAAAAAGGGCAGTAAGAAAGTAAGTATGTCTTAAGTTTCAAAGCTGTGAAATGTCGGAGTTGACTGATTAACTAATTGCGACATGCTTTATACTTTTGCCTGAATATAACTGTTTTTATGCTTCAAAATTATAATATTGAATGATTTGAGATATTTGATTTTATGTCATGGAGATTGAGCAGAACTTAATAAGTGATACTGCTATGCTGCTTTTGAATATCAATGTTGACTTAAAAGGTTTTTAATATAACCGCTGGCAAGTTCCCGAGATGTATACATTAAAATATCTTTTTATTGAACTGGACATGTTTCTTTGCATCAGAATCCTTATACCATTTGATGACCAAAAAAAAAAGTCACTGGTAATTTGGGCTAAAACGCTTTATAAATGTAACCACAAAAACAAAAATAATAAATGTCATAAAAACAGATGGATTTTCATTCTTAGATTTTTATTGGTACATATATATATATATATGATAAAATCTTGTCAAATGCTGAATATATGGTTCTATATATATATAAATGGCACATAAAGAAATTGGCAAAAGACAAAACATACAGAAAATTGCATAGAAAATGTCTGCATTTGGGACTCGCGTAAAGGGGACGTTAAGCAATACATTACCACATTACTTTTAAAAAATATATATTTTGCATTGCATTTTAGTAAAATTTCGCATTGTTCAAAACATTTTAATTGTTCCCAAGTAATTCATCTTATAAGGAGTACATAATGGATTTCTCTAAACTCAAAAAAAAAAACTTTTCTGCTCCAAAGCTACATTTATTTAACTTATTGTATCTTTGCGTAATGTTGCAGCTTACTGCAGTCAGTATCCATTCCTTGATGTTTGATGATCAGGTTCAACTTTCTAGAGTTTTGCTAACAAGACTTATGGCTGCTCTTAGCAGATTGACAAAGTCTTAAACTACTTATGTAGTGTGTTAAAATTCAAACAAATTTGATGTCTTATTCCAGTCCCTGAAACACTCATGATTAATCTTTTCCCTTTCAACTGTAAGCCCCCACTGACGGCTCCCCGAATGAGATAGCAGTACTGGCTAATCCACATGAATGTTTGAATCGAGACAATCAAGAAAAAAAAATTATGATTATTCTAAATTTCATTAAACATGGATTAATTCAGGGTTTACGTGTAAATAAATACTTTAAGGTTAAGATTACTGATGTTCTTTTTTTCAAATTATGGGGGGGGGGGAAAAACAACCAAAAGCTACGCCCAGATCATAAATGAAGTTTAAGATAGATTACTATAGCAGAGCAAAAGCAGGTACCGAATGGATTACATGGAACGATTAGAATAAATTTCAAAACAAAGAGAAAAGTGCAGAACACCCGCAGGTATGACAATTGTGTGGAAAAGTCAAATAAAACACTGATAAAATACAAATTTTAACATTAATGGAAGGGGAACTCTGAAAGAAGCGAGCCACTTTCATGAAATTTTACCTTTTCATTAAATCACAAAATAAAAGATTGAGCACGAGAAAAATATTGTAAAAAAGTATTGAAGATCAGTGGTAAACTTTTTCAATAATCTTTTTCATAGAGCAAAAATATAACAAAAATTTTTTAAAGTATTCTGACACAGCTAATGTTTTCTCAAACATAAGAAAAATGCCAGCTCCAAATTCACCTTCCCGATAAATGCTATAAGGTATATTATCCAAATGCTGCAGCTTGGAAGCATAAGAGAGGTTCGAAGTTTTTTCACTGAAAAATTTTCTTGAGCCAAAATTAAAAAAAAAACAAGGGTGATTCCAGCTCAAATGGTAACTTAATATGGATATATTTTGAATAAGGGCAATAAAGAAAAAAATCGGGGCCGGGGTTTTTCTTTTCAAGTCAACATTTCAAAGAATATGCAGCACTTTGCTTTTGTTGAAATCAATAATGATAAAATGAGTGAATTTTGCAATAACAATACATGTAACAATTTTCATTTTTCTTTTAAAAAATATATTCTTCCCCCATAAAAGAAAAAAAAATAGTTTTGATTGTAATCTTTTGATCCTAGGTAGAAAGTATAAATTATATGAATTTTCTTAAAATAGAAATCAAAATGAACCATTAGCAGTATTTTAGTTTGATGTAAATGCAACAATACTTCTTCTACGAAATAAATATTTTGGAAGAGAAAAGATAGAACAGAAATGAGCATAACATTTAAATATGTAAAAGCTTGATATCTTTCAATTACAGCAAGAATAAAAGAAATTCTCAAGAATGAACAACACAATCAGTTAAATGTTTCAGAAAGAATATTGAGACAATTCACATAGAGACACAGTTAACTTGGCATATATAACGTATTTGGTAAAATTGGCTTCATTACATGTATGTCATGCATTTTTTTTTTTTTTTATTGGGGAGTACAATCATTTCTGAACAATTTCATCCATATTTACCTCATTATTAACACATTAATCCTAATTTTCTCAACAACTGCTTTTCATTTTGCTGATTTTTTTCCCCACTTACATGAAGATCAAAAAAAAATTACGAAAGAAATCTCCATGAAACTTTGCACACTTGTTCAATAATATCTAAGACAGATTCCAAACAAGCCACAAAGCATGTGCAATACTTTCCTGCAAGTTGTCTTTTTGTGGACTGTGCACCTTAAGTTTTTCAATTTCATCTTTTTGCAATACAAAACAATGCATAAAATTTTTACTTTTAGTTCAGGCAAAAAGATACTACAACAAAACCTAGAATACAGTGTTCTCAGAATTAGAGTGAAATTTTGTTTCACTGTCTTTGACAATTTTTGTAATACCTTGAGATATTTTGCTCAATTATTTTGTTTTTTATTAGACCCCAAAGTCAAGCAAAAACCAATTTAAAAGAAAAAATTAAAATTTTTGGCACTTATGTGAGTTCTTTTCTTTTCTTTTTTTTTTTTTAAGGTTCTTCCTTGCCATATAGATACAAGCATAATAAATATTTTAAGTCTTTCAAGTTTGGGTTGAATGTGTCCATAAAGACTAGAGAATGATTTATTTTTTTGGATACCATCTGAAGGCTGTATTTGTCAAACCTTGGAAAGACAATAAAGACAATGCTACAAAAATGTGTATGTTTGTTCAAGTCCCATACAGCACTGTACAAAAATATGTGAAAAAAAAAAAAATCAAATAAATTCCAATACAAATTATATAGTTGTATAAGGGAAGGCTGTGCATATGATAAATGCTATGAAATTTTTAAACAAAATGCATAGAGACTAGACTCTTGAGTCTGACATATGAAACTCAAAATTGTTTTTAAAGAAAATTCAGAAGAACATAAACTGCTCTTTTCCAATACTTGTAAGGCATCCAGGGCACTTGTGACTCAATTCACTCGTGACCATTTTGAGCTAGAGCCCATTAAAGATAAAAATGGGTTATATGATAAAACATTGTAAACATATGTAAAACAATAAGAAAAAAGTTTTGAATATAGAAATGCAGAGCCAGGAATTCACTGTAGGTGAAAACGAGGATTCATTAAGTGATAAATTCTGACTTGTGCCTCATTCTGCTTGGCTGCCTCACATTTAATATCAAGAATTGTGTGCAAGAAAACAGTAAATATTCACTCTATTTTAATGCCACCCAGTGAGAGAGCATTATACTTGAAATTGAACTTCAAAAAGTAAAAACTGGAAAAATTGACAAATGGATTGAAAGAAGAAAAAACCATTGCATTATATTATGCATTATTATTTCTAAACCTAATAACTTTAAAGATTTTCATACTCTGTGTACACCCAACCCTTACTTTGTCAAGATAAGTCAGTAAATTTTGTGCTGTTTTCTGGTCATAATTTCCCATAATTTATAAAAAAGGGCAAACATAATTCATGAAGAGGTAAAGGTCATCAAAGACACCTAGCCTAGATGGAAACATGAGTTATGGAAAATATGTAATAAGTCCTACTTAAGTTTCACCTCGAAATTCTGAAAATTTTCATGGACACTTAAACCTAGAAAATCAAATCATTTTCACGACATCTAAAAGACGTCTGTTGATATGAATAAAAGAATATAAGCCACAACTAAAAAAATCAATGAAAAAAAAATTAAATTAAAAAGCAAAAAACAACAACAAAAAACCTCTAATGATTTTGTTCTTCATACATGAATATAAAGAAATATAAATTAATTCCATTGAACAAAACTATGGATGCTTAAAAACAGTAGTAAAAATCATTTGAAAAAGAATTATAACTGTATGTCAAATTTCATCCACAAATATTTTACACCTTGTCCAGAGATGTCAATGGCCTCTGTAAAAAAAAAAAATTGAACAGGACTTTAAAAAATCTTAAGTACCAATTTAGTCTGCACTTTAAAGGCACAGAACTTAAAACTTAAAGTTTATGAAAATAGATTCTCAGATCTAAGGACATCTTATTCTTTATGGCAGGCTTTTGATAATTGTCTAAGACAATGCAAAACTTTTCTTGACTAAGATTAGGAATAATTCACAGCTACTTATAGAACTGCTACTGGAAGCAACCGAAGAGATCACACAAGTTATCCTGATTCTGATTAAGATTAACCCTTTTGGCTCATATCTCTAACCTATCTAGATCAGACCTATATCTACACTTATACTTTAGAGAGACTAGATCTAGATCTATAAATGTATTTTCTTTAAATCTTTTAAACCTCATTTAATCTCAATTGAATCTTGATCTAAATATCTGGATCAACACCTATTACAATTTAGATTCTACTTCTAGACGAGATTAAATTGAACAATCTAGATCCAGATTTGATCTAGATTAAATGTTGAAAGATTTTGACAATTTTCACGAAGAATAAATTTTTAAAAAATCTTTATCTGGATAATCCAGACTTATAGGAAGACATTAAAGCATTGAGAAAATGCAGGCAAATATGTCAATTAAAAACCGAACTCTGATAATCTTAAGTACTTAGCTTTGACAGCAAGAAATAACAGGAGTTCAAAGAAGCATGGGAATCAAAAATAGAAAAGATTTCTAGAATGTGATTTTAGTATTTAAGATTTCTCTAGTTCCAATAGTAGTATTCTAGCAGTGGCAAGAAACAATATCATGAATAGCCACTTGTCTATATCTACTTCCGAATCTGTCAGCACACTTTAGAGTTGCTAATAAAAAAGAGGCAAAAACTGGAAGTACCTGGGGGTGAATAGCAAGGAAATTGTGCTAAATTTAGACCTAGACTTAGTTAAGGAAATTCTTGTAACATGAGGTAGAGAATAATAGACAGGAAGTGAAAATCAATAACTCTTTGAGTCTATAACAAAAGGTAAAGTAAAAAAAAAAAAGATTTTATATGAAGATAAGAGCTGAAACCAGAGGCAAAAGTAAAGTCTGAAACCAGAGTTAATCTGAGTGATTTACATCCCTGCTTGTCATCTTTTAATTCATTATCTCCCTACATGGGGAGGGAAAGAAGAGGGGTAGATGAGTGGAAACACTTTATGCTGAACTGTGTAATATGAAAATTCCAGCACAACAACAAATTTTTACATCCATTTCTTTTCTTTTAAATACATTTCACTACTTTTGAAGTCCATTAAATCTCCAGAAGAATCTTGTTGGCTGATAAATTAAGTTGAGTTTACAGAAGAAATAAATAATTTGGCAAGAACAAGTCCTCTTTCTCTAGGAATACCCTTTTTCAGAAGTAAAATAAACAAGATGATAAAATTCTCAAATAGATATTAGAGAAAAAAAAGAAGGTTGAAAGTACAATTTCTTTTGTTATCAGATATTTGTTACTGGCTGGATATAGATATTAAAAAATAACTGACCTGAATTGGTCCAATTGATACAATACATATTACAATTTTTGACTCCCTGTAAGAAAACTTACTTAGGCCAGAAGGTTAGAAAAAAAAACAAAAACATAAAAATGGGAATGGAACATTAAATTGCAAGAGCACAAACCAGACGGCTGTGAAATCAATGCCAGAATATTATTGCTGTGTGTTTTAATCCAACTATACTAACAAACTTGTACCTCATTGCGAAAGGGAGTCTTTTTTATCTCCCTTCCTTTCCCCCCTTTCCAATTGTATGGCCATATTTTTGTCTCTAATATATATGCCTAACATCTAACTTTGTTCCTATTCCCTATTAATATGGAATCATAAAAATGGTTGTGAACAGAACAAGTAAAATTTAAATTTTCTTTACATAAAAGTGTTGAAATGGTATTGCTGACTTATATCTATTAAGGGGGGAAAAAAAGAAACCTAAGAAACATGTTGTAGAGAAACTTACAAAAATTTAATTGCCATAAATAAGAATGGCAAACTTATTCTATTAAAAAATCCTGAGTAGAAATATAAAATGATACATGAAGACACTAAAAAATCTACAGAGTTCTTTGTCTATCTACCCTTGTTTAAAGTATGTTACAGAATTATACACAAAGAAAATATAACCATCACATGGAGATATATGGCAACACTTTGCAAAGCAACAGGGAAAAAATAACAAAAAAAAAAAAAAACCTCCACCAACAACACCCCCCTCCAAAAAAACAAAACAAAAAAAAACAAAAAAAAAAAACAAAACAAAACAATGTTTTGTAAAGGAGATATTGCTTAAACAAGAGCCACAAATGAAAAAAAAAGTGCCTGTAAAAAGCAATGACTAATGACACTGTCTGTGTAAACAGCTTTACAGCCAAATGGTAGCAAATAAACTAAGGTGTTGCAACTTGTGTTGTAAGTATCAAAGGGAGCACTAATTTGAGAAAGTGTAAATACAAATTTGTTTTTGTTTTGCTGCGTTTCAAAACTGGATAACATTAAAAAAAGGAAATAGGTGACATGAGAAACATGATTCCACCATAATTATATGAGGGTTGATACATATATCAGTGAGAAATCAGTGTGCTTATGGGCAAGTGTTGTTTAAATCAATTTTTACATATTAGGGAAAATTCCAACGAATGTGTGATAACCAAGGGTTAATATACAAATAACATGAAAAGATTAGGCCACAAGCAAACCTTTATACGAAATGACTGGCATTATTGAGGTTATTTCCAAATGAAGTAGCTGTAAAGAAGCAAATGTTGGGTGCTGTGCGAGAGCAGAAATATCATTATGGCTGTGAGCAACACATAAAATACATTATAACATGGTTGGAACAGATAACGATATCACTCAATAATCTTTTTTTTATTTTATGAGCGCTTAAGTACCTCTAAAAACAGGAAAAGCATTTGAAATTGTTGCAGTTTTCTATCTGACTAAGGAAGTGGAGGCCATTGCCCAGCCTACTTACACTAAAAAAAGTTGAATTAAATCATCCTAGAGCTCAAGAACTGCAATATTGATCATATTAGTTATAAAAGGACAAATGGCACTGTAATTTTGCAACCTCCAATAGTTATTTCAGGTTCTTTCGGTTCTGTACATTCTGTAAGTTTCCTGAAGATCTTTGTGTCGAGCTAATATGAAATCCCTCTCCATCAGATAATACCAATCAGGAAACCTCTTCCAATTGGCAAATCTGGAGACCGTAATGATTTAAAGACTATTATGCTCAAGCAATTTTTTTTTCTCTGATTGTTTTTGACCCCAGGGAAATAAAGTAAGAAGCATCTGCAGATAAACTGCTGCTGCATCATCTTGATATGAAGAATTTACAAAGATAAATTTTTGGCAAGCCAGAACTTATTTTCTTACATTTATGAATTAATTTTGATTGTGATTCTTAAAATAAAATCACGAAATCAACAGAACTACTAAGTTTAATATGTGGAAGAGAAATGAAAAGAGGTAAATAGGATGAAAACTTGTCAGCCCAATCTGACGGGAACTTGGGAGAGCTACATGTAGCAGCAAGATGGAACTGACAAGAAGATAAGCAGCAGCTAACCTAAACCTCATCAATTAGTGATAGCAAAAAATATGAATCTGTTTGAGTTCTTATGTTTGAAATGATTTCATCATAAGGTGACATTGAAAAGAACCGAGATAAATCAAAGACTGCAATATGAACTATTTGTGTTTACACAAAACAGATGTTACATTTTATCAACATGAACATCAATGTAAAAAAAAATGTGATTAAAAAAGGAAGGAATTCAAAATCTTTTTTTGGCAACTCAAGGAAAGCCTAAAAAAATGTTTTTCTTAATGTGAATTCACTAAATGTGAATAACAGATAATACCCTGCTTTTTTTCTGAAGTACTTAAAATGTGTTAAAATGATGAATAAAAGAACTACGCCAGTTTGGTCTACAATTTTATCATAACAATTTATCCTTTTCAGATACTGGAAAATGAAACTGAGATTAGTCAGCCTTGACTCAGAGCTCAACTAACAAAGCAGGTCATCATCTTCTTTGTTAAAGCTGTAGAGAGCACTTGTGAAGCTGCGACCATCTAAGATGATGCACTCTGGTGGAACGAACTCCACTTTATCAGGATTTCCTCGAGATTTTATGAGAGGATCAACAGCGACTGTGAAGACACTTTTTTCATCAAAGTTGTATTCACTATTCAGCTCTGGGGGAGACATCGCCTGAACTTGAGATGAGGACGGAGGGCCATCACCCTCAAACTCCATGATAATCTCTCTGCTGATAGCTTTTTCACCTGAACTTGCAGTTGATATCTTGTCTGAGTCTGAACAAATGCCGGTATCGTCTGACTTTCTGGATATGCAAGTCTCAAAATGTGGGCGTTGTGCACTCAGCAAGGCAGAGAGCAGCTTGGAACTGATATTGCTCTCCATGGTTTCATAATTCAGTGACAGGGGCAGGCAATTCTGGGAGGAAAGTAATGAACAGTTTCATTTATAGATGACAAATTTCAAACAAAAGGGGTTTTTTTTGGTCTTATCATAGCAGATGTTTATTACATGTATCACAAAAAAAAATTCAAATTATATTCCAATGAAATATTGTTCACAGTGCTGATTAATGCCAAGGTAGCAAAAAAAAAAATACTGAAGGGAAATAAAATTACAAAATGAGGCTGAATAAAAATATCCATTATTAGGGGGGAAAATTTGAAAAGATCATTATGATTGAAGAAAATTCTGCTGCTCAATGTATCAGGAAGCTATCAAAACATATTCACCAAAAATAGTAAACAGGATTTTAAGAAGAAAAAAAATCAATTAAAAAAAATCACTGTATAGAGACTAAAACTATTTGAGTGGACTTCTAAACAAGGGGAAACAGGGGTGCCCCATTGTCTGCAGAGCTGTGGGCTCTCAGTGTGGAGGTCTAGCATTCAAATCTTGTCTTACACTATCTGCTGGTGGGGTTGTTCTCATCCAACCTGCGCTATATTCTCGATCCATAAAAAAGTTCAACAGTGTAATATGCTCTTAATGGGTCACCAAGAGCCTGTAAAAAATATAATTTACAGTTGAGAGAACAAAAAAAAAATATTTTTTTTTTTTAATTTAAAAAAGTAATTTCAACATTCAGCAATTGTCAAAAAAAAAAAAAAAGACATGTAAAACTCACAGTGTATGCTTTGGCTTCTTCCTCAGTCAACTTATGAAGTGATCGCAACAGCTCTGGGAAGCCACCTGGCAGCTGAATCTTGGTGGGGGCTTTAAGGTGCTGCCAGCTCCCACACTCCTCTCGGTAGTACAACATGATGAAGTTTTCTAGGTGATCCGGGAAGGCCCATATGTAATCCTGTGCCAGCTTGAACATTTGGTTAGTGTGGCTGGTGGATGGATCGTTCATGAAGATCTTGGTTTGATTGAAGCTACCAAGCAGGTTCTCCGCCATCGTGGAATCTATCAACAAAATGTTATCTGCTGCACCAATGGCCATACGAGACCACTTCACCCATTCTGAAAATTCATTGCCGAGAGTTTCCCAAGGTGGATCCATCACATAACACATGCAATGAGTCTGGGGGGTAAAAAAAGTATGCTTTCACAAGCTTTGTGATGGGGATAGAAAGGATATTTGTTTAAAAAAAAATCAGCAAATCAATCAAAGAAGTCAGTAATTTTTGTCCTTTTTTTTTTTTTAAACCACATAAAAACTTGTATCTCGAGTTTGGAAATAAAAGTTTCAGAAACACTTCCCTCTGCACTTTTTCTTCTTTGCTTATGTAATGAAATTTTCGCAGCATTTCATGTTGATATAGGCTCCTACTGATAATTTAGTCCTCAGTATGGGCCTGAAGGCAAGAAAAAAACTGTAGTACAACTAACTTATGACAAACGTTAAAGAAGAAAAAAAATTATAACCTCTTTGGTAAAGATAATTTAGTCCTCAGTATGGACTTTAAGGCAAGAAAAAAACTGTAATACAACAACTAACTTATTACAAACGTTAAAGAAGAAAAAAAATTATCACCTCTTTGGTAAAGACTGTACTCATGCTAACAAACAACCTAGAATCTTACGGAATAAACATTGATCCTTTGACTGCAAAATGAAAGCAAGCTATAGACAAATGCAATCAAGATTGAGATTGGCCTTGAGCTTGGCCAAGGCAGAAATTTGATAGGATCAAGCAATTTTACACCCTCAACTGACCAGCATTATCTCTTTCGTAAGACCATTTGTTGATAAAATAGCAGAAAAAAATCGATTCCATGTGAAAATCTGTGACGCATATTTTCCTACTAGGAGATAAAGAAAATCTAACTTGAGTGATGATTTAGCTGCTGCTCATTTCTACAGTAAACATCAGCTCCATCACAGCCCAAACGTTACACGACATCCATGTACAATTACAGTACACATAAGCACTACAGTGTGAACTCTATCTCTGCAGTGTGTATAGAGCCCAACCGTAACACAATGTACTGTGTACATTTGCAGTACACATTAGCACAACAGTGTGTACAGCACAATGGTTAAACTATGTAACGCATACATCTGCAGTACTTATAAATCCATGTGTGTTGCAGTTCCAGGCAAGAGATTAAAAAACAACCAATTATCTTAATAAGGAGAAAGAAACTATCAAAACCATCTTTCTCTCTCCAGATTTTGACTCGGACATTATCCTCTTGTGATGTACATATTGCTTATAACAGTGCAGGCTGATGAAATCAAAACTGACAAATCTAATCACTGTGATAAAAGAGAAGTCCTGCTGGAGCCATTGAAAACAAATAATGATAATAATCATAGCATGCTAGCCACAGCACTGCCATGTCAAGAAAACCAAACTGCTTGCATTGTGGTCTATTTTGCTTTATTATCTACTAAAACAGCATTTTTATAGTTTTATTGACACTTAAGCCAGTGGCCAAGTACCTCAATCATGCCAACTATTGACCATGTAACAATGACACTTTAGTCAGTGGCTAAGTACATCTATCATGCCAATTACTGACCATGAAACCTTGACACTTTAGGCAGTGGCTACGTACATCTATCATGACAATTACTGACCATGTAACCTTGACACTTTAGCCAGTGGCTAAGTACATCTATCATGCCAATTACTGACCATCTAACCTTGAAACTTTAGCCAGTGGCTAAGTACATCTATCATGCCAATGACTGACCATGTAACCTTGACACTTTAGCCAGTGGCTACGTACATCTATCATGCCAATTACTGACCATGTAGCCTTGAAACTTTAGCCAGTGGCCAAGTAACTCTACCATGCCAATTACTGACCATGTAACCTTGACACTTTAGCCAGTGGCTACGTACATCTATCATGCCAATTACTGACCATGAAACCTTGACACTTTAGGCAGTGGCTACGTACATCTATCATGACAATTACTGACCATGTAACCTTGACACTTTAGCCAGTGGCTAAGTACATCTATCATGCCAATTACTGACCATGTAACCTTGACACTTTAGCCAGTGGCTACGTACATCTATCATGCCAATGACTGACCATGTAACCTTGACACTTTAGCCAGTGGCTAAGTACATCTATCATGCCAATTACTGACCATGTAGCCTTGAAACTTTAGCCAGTGGCCAAGTAACTCTACCATGTCAGCTTTTGACCATGTAACCTCGAAACTTTAGCCAGTGGCCGAGAAACTCTACCATGCCAGCTATTGACCATGTTACCTTGACATTTTATTAGCCAGTAGCCAAGTAACTCTACATTGATAGCTCCTGACCATGCAACCTGCGCACTTTAGCCAGTGGCCAAGTACATGTGCCTCTATCATGCCAATTACTAACCATGCAACCTTGACACTTTAGCCAATGGCCAAGTAACTCTACCATGCCAGCTTCTGATATGTATCCTTGACACTTTACCTAGTAGCCAAACAACTCTATCGTGCCAGCTATTGACCAGAAACCTTGACACTTTAGCCAGTAGCCAAACAACTCTACCGTGCCAGTTATTGACCATGTAACCTTGACACTTTAGCCAGTAGCCAAGTGACTTTACCATGCCAATGACTGACTATATAACCTGCACACTTTAGACAGTGGCAAAGTAATTCTACCATGACAATGACTGACATGTAACCTTCACCCTTCATACAGTGGCCAAGTAACTCTACCATGGCAATGACTGACCATGTAACCTTGACACTTTAGTCAGTAGTCAAGTAACTCTACCATGCCAATGACTGACCATGTAACCTTGATAGTGCTATTGCTGAACAGATAAAGTTAAACAGCTGAACTATGTATCATAATGATGATGTCTTGTGATGGTTGTTTCACACGGAAAACAGCTTCAGTTGTGGAATTTAGCGATATAGCTGCTAATTTTCTTACAGTTCATTGAGCAGCTTAACCTTGGTTTGCACAGCCAATAATGTCTCTTCAAGAAATTGGATGGTTCAAAGACCTGCTTGTCAACCCAAAAATGGTTTATCTCATTTCGTTTTTTTTTTTTTTTTTTTAGGGTTTTGGTAATACAAGAAGGCGATTAACCTGACAATATAACTATGTCGAAAATCTAGAAAGACTTGAGTAAAATCGATTCGTGAGCATGCATTAAACAAAAAAAAAAAAAAAGAATACGGTGAATAATTTTATGTCAAGACATAACAAAGCGAGAATGAAAGGAATGAAGAAGGACAGCACAGAGACCACAGAATTTTCAGGAGAGAAAAGAATGAAGAGGGACAGCACAAGAACCAAAGAATCTCCAAGAGAGAAAAGAATAAAGAGGGACAGCACAGAGACCACAGAATTTCCAAGAGAGAAAGTAATGAAGAGGGACAGCACAGAGACCACAGAATTTCCAAGAGAGAAAGTAATGAAGAGGGACAGCAAAGAGACCACAGAATTTTCAGGAGAGAAAAGAATGAAGAGGGACAGCACAAGAACCAAAGAATCTCCAAGAGAGAAAAGAATAAAGAGGGACAGCACAGAGACCACAGAATCTCCAAGAGCGAAAGGAATGAAGAGGGACAGCACAGAAGAGAGAAAAGAATGAAGAGGGACAGCACAGACAGCACAGAATCTCCAAGAAGGATAGGAATGAAGAGGGACAGCACAGAGACCACAGAATTTCCAAGAGAGAAAGTAATAAAAAGGGACAGCAAAGAGATCACAGAATCTCCAAGAGTCAAAGGAATGAAGAGGGACAGCACAGAGACCACAGAATCTCTAAGGGAGAAAGGAATGAAGAGGGACAAAACAGAGAACACAGAATCTCCAAGAGAGAAAAGAATGAAGGGGGACAGCACAGAGACCACAGAATTTCCAAGAGAGAAAGGAATGAAGAAGGACAGCACAGAGACCACAGAATTTTCAGGAGAGAAAAGAATGAAGAGGGACAGCACAGAGACCACAGAATTTCAAAGAGAGAAAAGAATGAAGAGGGAAAGCACAGGCATCACAGAATTTCCAAGAGAGAAAGGAATGAAGAGGGACAGCACAGGCATCACAGAATTTCCAAGAGAGAAAAGAATGAAGAGGGACAGCACAGAGATCACAGAATTTTCAAGAGAGAAAAGAATGAAGAGGGACAGCACAGAGATCACAGATTTTTCAAGAGAGAAAAGAATGAAGAGGGACAGCACAAGGACCACAGAATCTCCAAGAGAGAAAAGAATGAAGAGGGACAGCACAAGGACAACAGAATCTCCAAGAGAGAAAAGAATGAAGAGGGACAGCACAGGGACCACAGAATCTCCAAGAGAGAAAAGAATGAAGAGGGACAGCACAAGGACCACAGAATTTCCAAGAAAGAAAGGAATGAAGAGGGACAGCACAGAAGAGAGAAAGGAACGAAGAGGGACAGCACAGAGACCACAGAATCTCCAAGAGCGAAAGGAATGAAGAGGGACAGCACAGAAGAGAGAAAAGAATGAAGAGGGACAGCACAGAAGAAAGGAATGAAGAGGGACAGCACAGAAGAGAGAAAAGAATGAAGAGGGACAGCACAGACATCACAGAATCTCCAAGAGAGATAGGAATGAAGAGGGACAGCACAGAGACCACAGAATTTCCAAGAGAGAAAGTAATAAAGAGGGACAGCAAAGAGATCACAGAATCTCCAAGAGTCAAAGGAATGAAGAGGGACAGCACAGAGACCACAGAATCTCTAAGGGAGAAAGGAATGAAGAGGGACAAAACAGAGAACACAGAACCTCCAAGAGAGAAAAGAATGAAGGGGGACAGCACAGAGACCACAGAATTTCCAAGAGAGAAAGGAATGAAGAAGGACAGCACAGAGACCACAGAATTTTCAGGAGAGAAAAGAATGAAGAGGGACAGCACAAGAACCAAAGAATCTCCAAGAGAGAAAAGAATAAAGAGGGACAGCACAGAGATCACAGAATTTCAAAGAGAGAAAAGAATGAAGAGGGACAGCACAGAGATCACAGAATCTCCAAGAGAGAAAAGAATGAAGAGGGACAGCACAAGGACCAAAGAATCTCCAAGAGAGAAAAGAATGAAGAGGAACAGCACAAAGACCACAGAATTTCAAAGAGAGAAAAGAATGAAGAGGGAAAGCACAAGGACCAAAGAATCTCCAAGAGAGAAAAGAATGAAGAGGGACAGCACAGAGATCACAGAATTTTCAAGAGAGAAAAGAATGAAGAGGCACAGCACAGAGATCACAGAATTTTCAAGAGAGAAAAGAATGAAGAGGGACAGCACAAGGACCACAGAATCTCCAAGAGAGAAAAAGAATGAAGAGGGACAGCACAAGGACAACAGAATCTCCAAGAGAGAAAAGAATGAAGAGGGACAGCACAGGGACCACAGAATCTCCAAGAGAGAAAAGAATGAAGAGGGACAGCACAAGGACCACAGAATCTCCAAGAGAGAAAAGAATAAAGAGGGACAGCACAAGGACCACAGAATCTCCAAGAGAGAAAAGAATGAAGAGGGACAGCACAGAGATCACAGTATTTTCAAGAGAGAAAAGAATGAAGAGGGACAGCACAAGGACCACAGAATCTCCAAGAGAGAAAAGAATGAAGAGGGACAGCACAGAGACCACAGAATTTCGAAGAGAGAAAAGAATGAAGGGGAAGAGAGAAAAGAATGAAGAGGGACAGCACAGAGACCACAGAATTTCGAAGAGAGAAAAGAATGAAGAGGGACAGCACAGAGATCACAGAATTTTCAAGAGAGAAAAGAATGAAGAGGGACAGCACAAGGACCACAGAATCTCCAAGAGAGAAAAGAATGAAGAGGGACAGCACAGAGACCACAGAATTTCGAAGAGAGAAAAGAATGAAGGGGAAGAGAGAAAAGAATGAAGAGGGACAGCACAGAGAGACCACAGAATTTCGAAGAGAGAAAAGAATGAAGAGGGACAGCACAGAGACCACAGAATTTCGAAGAGAGAAAAGAATGAAGGGGGAAAGCACAGGGACCACAGAATTTCGAAGAGAGAAAAGAATGAAGAGGGACAGAACAAGGACCACAGAATCTCCAAGAGAGAAAAGAATGAAGGGGGACACACAGAGACCACAGAATCTCCAAGAGAGAAAGGAATGAAGAGGGACAGCACAGAGACCACAGAATTTTCAAGAGAGAAAAGAATGAAGAGGGACAGCACAGAGACCACAGAATCTCCAAGAGAGAAAAGAATGAAGAGGGACAGCCCAGAGACCATGGAATTTTCAAGAGAGAAAAGAATGAAGAGGGACAGCACAGAGACCACAGAATTTCTCTTGCAAGTTATGCGAAATGCAAAAAACATGAAATCTTTATAACAATTATATCTTTCAAGTTTCAAGGAATCAAGACTGGGTGGAGATATTGAAAAAAAAAAATTACAGACTCTAGTTTTTTTCTCCCATTATATGAAAGGCACTTAGTAAATTACATTGGAAGAACTAAACTTAACTTATACTCTATCATTGCACTTGTTAAGTTCTTTCAGGCCTATCTCCCGAGCTTATGTTTTTTAACACAGGATATTTATTGCCAAGTTCTAATTGTCAATTGCTTCTTTCAGGGAATAATTTCAAACGGAATTTACAATGACCTTAGAATATTTACATGGGATCCTCTGACTTTGATATCAACTGTCTTTACTGCAAAACCTAACCACAATAAATGAATGACATCCTGGTAAGACATTGTATGATTGTATTACCTCCATTGTTTGTAATGGGTGTTGGTTGATACTAATAATAACATCAACGACAACAACAATAATGGTGAAGCTGCTGGTAATAATGGATGAGCTTTCAATTTCTTTCCATTTCTTGAGTTTACGTCAATATTTCCTCCTATTTCAAAGTCACATGTTGGATCATGACTGAGGAAAGGAACAATGCCATCACGTACATACATTTTCATTCAGAGACCTTTCATTGATCACTTGTCCCAAGTGAATAGGATGTGCTGAATTATGTGTAAACCTTGAGGCTGAAGCAGGTGCCAAGTACACAATAGAAGCCCTTGCATTTACTCCACTACAAATATCTTCAGCCATTCATCCTTAAAATTATTGACTAGAGAATTATTTCTTCAGTATCCTCCAATGAAGTCCTGATTGTCTCAACTGCATCTCCAATGGCATTCTTCGCATTTGTATGAATTGTAGGTCTATTTCTACCTTGACCTGATGGGTCTCTAATGAAGAATAAAACCTTATTGATTGCAAGTGAATTCGTTCTCTTGTAATCTGTCCATCAGTATCGCCACATCTGTTGCTCAAGTTGCATACAATGCAATTCTGTTTACCTCTGTATCCATATGAATTCATAAATGTTTCCCTGCTGATTTCAAAAACATGGAATATTAGATTCTCCCAATGAATTCAAATAGAACTATTCTGAATAAATAAATTCTTTTCACCGAAGTAAGAAAGTATTAAATGCGTTTAAATTGCCCAAAAGGGAACCAGTGTCAACTGTAAATTAAACAGTG
Source organism: Elysia crispata (assembly GCA_033675545.1). NCBI lineage: Eukaryota > Metazoa > Mollusca > Gastropoda > Plakobranchidae > Elysia > Elysia crispata. The sequence continues at coordinate 517,604 of JAWDGP010005809.1, forward strand.
ATGATGTCAATGCTGCAATCCACTTCCTCAATATGAAGCAAAGATTTTCTCAATGCATTCAAGACTAAGAAAACGTTTTAATGATCCGTGTCCAATTTTCTCTCCACTTTCAAAATCCTCTGATCCTTTGTATTCTAACTTTAGTTGAATTGTGGGCAACAATTTTTCTTCAGTTTTGTTGTCACTGTGACAAGTTTAAAAAAAAAGAAATCATCTGATGTGACAGGTCAAATAAACATTTATACTTTCTTGTTCCACACCAATGTTTGCACACAAGTTTGACTATGTTGTAAAACAAAATCATCACATATTTTATTTACAATAGGAAAAATAATGAATGTATAATGATTATTACAGATGAAAATGTTGTTGGTAAGCAAAATGTATTAAACATTGTGATTTATCAGCTTCGACTGTATACAAAGAATCATAAAACAGTTTCTTTATTCAATCTGCATTTTCCACAAAGATGTCTATTTTTACTATACATATGAATATCTAGGGCCGTTGATTGGTGCGGTAAGCAGTCCTGTTCTCTGGTAAAAGAAATATAGGCAGACACACATAGTACTCAGAATGGTACATATAGAGAATTCAGGGCCTATGTGCTGGACTGCGTTGGACTCTGTTTGCGTTAAAACTGCACCAATGTCATTTCACAGCCTAAACAGATTCCTGAACTTAGAGGACATAATCTTCACATGTCTCAGCACGGCAATCCTAGAGCAGCCATAGCCTGGTCTTCATGCAACAACATTATATCAATGTTGTACTTGCAGACCAGCCAATATGATTCTCATTGAATTCTTCTGGGACAAGCATTGATGGTTCATATAAAAAAGAAATTGAATTGTCCGTTTTTACAGCAAAAGGTAACACTTTGACAAAATAGGTTGCAATACCTCTCTCTCTCTCTATATATATATATATATGTAGAACATCAAAACCTTTTTATTGAGAAGACACGATGCAACATGTATAAGTGCTACCCTATTCCACATAATGGCATAGAGTGAGATGCATTTTGATGTGCTTGCCAGGTAAATGTCACCACAATTGTCACACAGCTTCTCCTAGGAATTCAAATTTATTTTGAACAGCCACACTATACTTTTCGCGAAAGGTCTGATTGAATTTTAAAAAAGCCAAGTTAAGAGCAGTAAAAACCAATTTAACTCTAACTTGTACAGAAACTCATCAATTTGCTGAAAACCTACATCCATTACAAGTATTTTGAGGAATAAAAGCCATCAGCATAATGCTTATTTTTATTTGACCTTACTTCTTCTGAGTCTATTTCTACTTTACCACAGAACATTCTTGAAAATGAAAACAACATAGTTTTAGTTGGTTTTTTTTTAATAGTCAAAACGGGTTTTTCTTTCACACAAAATGTAAATTTCTGGAGTCAAAGCATTTTCAGAACATTTTTCAGTACTAGGGTTATCATAGTACTGAGGTCCTCATTGGTGGCTTGCACGAAAGCCACACCAATAGCAAAAATACACCTTGCAAGAAAATGAGTTTGGTAAATATTGAACAGCTAAAAGCTATAATGTGTCAATTCATTGAGTGAGACATGAAAAACTAGAAGTTAGCAAACAAACAGCTGAGAAAAAAAGTTGTGCTAGAAAAGAAAATGTGAAGTTCAAAGCCTTTTTAATAGATAGAAGGTAAACCCAAACAGTTATGAAGGACATATGAGCAACTTGCTCACCCTCTTCTCCGCCCCCCCCCCCCCTCTCCCCCCTATTAAAAAAATAAATAAATAAATAAAATTAAATAAAAGAGATACAAATAAAAAATAATAATCATAACATTTATAATCATACATTAAAATAAAAAAAAAAGCATCCATGCATATGTAACATTGAATGAAAAGAACCATCTATGAATATTAGAAGACTTCTATAAAAACCAGTTTTCTTTTCATAACAGTACAGATAATTAATGTCCCTTAGTATCCAAAACCAAAAGCACCAATCCGCAAGTTGAAAAGTAAATGCAATATGAACTTTGGGAGTGAAAAATCTCAATGGAATATGGGAGATAAAGACATGTTCCCAGGCCTCACAGGGTCTTCTGAGAGCAACAAATTGAGTTTAATGCATCAATGCTAACTACATGAGACTTTTAAATAACTCAGGTAGCCAATCATACTGAGGGCTAATCTTGACCTTTCAAACCTTAGAAACCTAGAAAAAGTTTCTTTTATGGCTTTAGTATTTTTCTTTACAATATAAGATAAATTATAATTTGACTTTGCAAACATGTAATATATGCACTAAGACTTCTCAAAGATCCTGTTACACTGAGTAAGATATTTGAAGTAAGACATCCCTGGATTAGTTTGCAAACATATATAGATGCACAAGTGGTCAAAAAAAGATTGAACGCTAGAAATCTCTTGTGGATCATTTCATCGGCCAGCCTCATACTGATTTTTTCCAGCCTATATTTAAAACTTTTCGCTACCTAGTTTTTGACAATAGGCTATAAAAATATTAAATCATTACCTTCAAAAACATGGCCAGCTGTTCCACAAATCTGGTGTGAGCTGGGTTATCCTCAGTGCTTACAATGAGAATAGTCTTATGTTTCAGTGGTGGAGCGTTCCCTGAAATGTTTATAAATATAATGAAATACAGCTTAAATACACTTTGATCTTCTTTTCAAAACCCAGTCCAAATGAGTTGCATGTCACTAATCTCATTCTTATCTCAGATGTTTATGTTTAGAACAATGCACTTTGCTGAGCTTCTTGATTGTTGAAATTGAATGAAATATTTAGATCTCTCTGAGAGACGCATAGCTTTTTTTTTTACACCAAGAAACAAAAAAAAACGAAAAAACAATTTATCCACAACAAAATGATGTTCTTCAGGTCATTCAAATTACAGTATTACACTTGCAGACACTGCCATCTATACATTGCATATTAAGGGGAAAAAAACAACCCATTGCAATAGGCTGAAGAAAAAAAGTTGTACTTAACTTTCCCTTAATATGCATGGTGAATAGACTAGAAAAGTTTTACTCCAGAGGATAATTTAATTAACTGAACATGCCTTAAAAAAACTGGTGAATCGTTATGTTATTTTGTAGCAAATTTTTCCCCATCTTTGGAGATAAAGATAATATTCTTTGCAAGCATGATCATGTCTTGTTTCATACATCTTTCCAATTAGGACTGCCATGTTTTAACATGTCTCCCGAAACAGGCCTTTTCACGCTAAAATCATTTTATCATGTTGCTACAAATCAGAATTTCAATAGAAATTTCTGACCTTCCTGTGGCTGGATACTGAACTTACTGTAATGGATTACTGAGTTTACTATGATGGGATATTGAGCTTAATGTGATGTAATACAGAGCTTACTATGGTTGGTTAGTACAGTTACTGATCTTCCTGTGATTGGATAAAAAGCTTACTGCGGTTGAATACAGAGCTTGTTGTAGTTGCATATAAAACACACTTGGTTGGATACTGAGTTTACTACAATTGAATATTAAGCTCACTTGGTTTGATGCTGAGCTTACTATGGTTTCATATCAAGCTCACTTACATACTGAGCTTCCTGTGCTTTGATACTGAAATTACTATGGTTTTATATCAAGCTCACTTGGACACTGAGCTTTCTGCTGTTGGATACAGAGCTTACTACGGTTGCATATTAAGCTCACTTGGTTGGATACAGAGCTTCCTGTGCTTTGATACTGAACCTGCTATGGTTTTATATCAAACTCACTTGGATACTGAGCTTTCTGCTGTTGGATATAGAGCTTATTAGGGTTGCATATTAAGCTCAATATGTTGGATAATGGGCTTCCTGTGGTTAGGTACAGAGTATACTGTGGCGGATAACTAGTTTATAGTTAAAAGGACTCAGGAAATATTCTCTGGCAAGGAAAGATTAATACACATCTGTCCCACATTCTCACCAGTGGCTCTAGACGCATAAGCTATAAACCAACAATGGAAAAAGCATCAATAGATCAATTTCTTCAATCATTTTTCCCTCCCTTCCTCCTTTGTTTTTTTCAACATGCAGATACACTTAAACAAAAATATATCATTTTAATTTACAAAGGAAAAATTTATTACACAACATCTGGGTCTGACACACTTGAATTTAGGCTAAAATTATATGCATTGGAAGACATTTTGTTATTTAAACTTGATAAAAAGAAAACATTTTATCAAAATAACAGGTGAAAGAAACAAAAAGAAGAAGAAGAAAAATGTTTTTTAAATGTGCATTGGAAATCTAAACATATGTACCTTTCAGTCCAATCTGTTGCTTTGATTGAGGATCTTTGGGAGGCACATCATGCATAGAGTATACTGGATAAGAAGTTAAAGAAACGACAGCTTAACAAATGTCAGAATAGAGTGATTAAGTGGGCAAAAAGTAAGACCCTAACTTTCAAGTAAATCCTTTAAAAGCCCGAAAATCATAGAAACCTAACTTACATTTTTCTCTTTGTTGACAAAATTTCCCATAGACTCCATGTTGCAGCCACTCTATTATGTACAACTTACGTGAGCAATTTTTAAAAAAAATTTGAGTCATTAATCTTACACCGAGATAAAAAGCCATAGATGTTGATTTGACAAAAAGATATGCTTTTTCTGATAAGAGCCATTTGACAACAAAAGAGACTATAGAAAACAGAATAATTACTCATAAAAACACCAAAGAAAAAAAGGCTATCAATATCTTTGTATTTAGAATGCCTTTTTTTCTGCTTTCTTTCTTTCTTTCATAAAATTAAATTTTAAAAAATTTTTTTTAAATTACTAAACTTTACCTAACCCAACGTCACTAAAAGTTTTGTGACATCTGGTACTCACTTGGATGGTTAGGCTTTTTATATTTTTTGTAAACCACTAGTAATACCACAGCAACAACCACCACAGCTGAAGCTGTAACGCCGATGATGACATCTGTATCTGCGGAATCCCCATCAGACGCGGGAATAGGCATTGTTGTGATCTTCTTGGTGTCAGCTGAAGTAGTAAGGCCGATGATGACATCTGTATCTGTGGAATCCCCATCAGACGTGGGAGTAGGCATTCTTGTGGTCTTCTCGGTGACATTCCCAGGTGCAGGAACTGGATCAAAAATATTGTAAAAAAGAATTAACTACAACAGTCAAACTCAAACACACAAAACTGCTAATACTGATTTGTGGTAGCTACTTCATGTGGATGTGTGTATTCATACTCAGTGAAAGACTATAACTGCTGCAACTTTCCTTCATGTTTGTATAAATAAATTTTATGTGCCATGCTTGCTGTCAAATAAATTGTCAACATGAATCCCGTATGATTTGTATATTCTTAGAACATCTAGCTAACTACTTGGGGCCCCTTTTTTTAAAAGAAAAAAAATTCCATGTAAATAGAGATCCTCCAATGCCATTGGAGTGGGTTTTGCATGGCAATTTTTTTTTTAAGCTATGTATTTAAATAATTATTTCAAACCAAGAATTTAAAAGCGTAAATGAACATGATATTTAAAACAAAACGAATTGCAACATTCTACTGTATTCCATATCTTACAAATCACAAGAAAATATAAAACATGGGAAATGAAAAAGAGCACCAGTTAAAGAATCCCCCAAAAAGATAAAAATAGTAAATTACATTGTAGAAGTCATTTGAATTTGAGAAGCAAATGGTATTCAAATGTGTTTGTTAGAAAAGAAGATTTCAAACCCAAATCTTCAATGGTTTTTCGACTAGATGTTTCAAATTGTATCATTATATAATGCCTTAGCAAAAGTTAATTTTTAATTAATCTGATTAATTTTTACTTCATGGGTTTTTCAACAAAGCACCTAATTTTGACTGGATGTTTCCTTTAAATTTCACTTTTCAATTTGGAAGGACAATTGTATAATTTTTTTTATTTCCAAAACTAGGCAACAGTTTCTAGAAACTGGTTTAAGTCTTAAGATGTGTCAGAGAACAGAGATAGAATGTGAAAGAGATAAAATTGTGAAGCCAGTTCGTTTCAACAGATGTCATTTTGACCAAGTTTTCCCCTACACTGTTTTGGACCAAGGATCTTGATATTTTCCTTAGCACACTGAACTTTGCTTGTGCTAAAAAAAAGTAAACTGCAGGCTGCGAACTTCATTACAAGATTCTTCATTGAGAATAGATGGGATAGATATTAAATCTAAAGTACTAAATCAAATCCTCTACAAATGGTCTTTTATCATCACCACCATCATCATCATCATTATTATTATTATTATTATTATTATTATTATTATTATTATTATTATTATTATTATTATTATTATTGTTGTTGTTGTTGTTGTTGTTGTTGTTGTTGTTGTTATTATCCCCATCAAACATTAGTTGTGCAGCTATCTTTCAAGTTCATGAAATAAAATAGAATGTTAAAAGAATAACAGGTTATTTCCGCTAGAATCTGCTGTTGTTGTAGTAGTAGTAGTAGTAGTAGTAGTAGTAGTAGTAGTAGTAGTAGTAGTAGTAGTAGTAGTAGTAGTAGTAGTAGTAGTAGTAGTAGTAGTAGTAGTAGTAGTAGAAGTAGTAGCAGCAGCAGTAGTAGTAATAGCAGCAGCAGCAGCAGTAGTAGCAGCAGCAGTAGTAGTAGCAGTAGCAGCATCAGCAGTAGTAGCAGCAGCAGCAGTAGTAGCAGTAGCAGGATCAGAAGTAGATCTAGAATCTTGATTTATAAAAAACATTTCCTCGAAAATACTTTGGAATTTTTTAGCATCCTAATAACTTTCCCTATGGCTTATGATTTTACAGACGACCGAAAAAAAACATTAAGTCACACACAATCGAAAAAGACTTGCCTCATAAACTAAAAGTAACTATAAATAAATCCAACCCAATTAAATAGTTGATGTAAAATTGGTGTATCAATGAAATATAAATTTTACCATAGCCTTTGTTGAATTTTAGATAATTGGCTCTGTAGACAACTACTGAAGACGCACACCAGGGTAGCCTAGATTATCTTCAATATCTGAGGTTACTGATACATTTACTTGCATCCATTAGATAGACTATTACATTATTTAATAATTTTCATATCTTAATTACAATCAACAGTACCGATGTCATATGGCAGAGACTTAACCCATAAATCATATGCTACACATCAAGCCACCAGTGACTCCTATTATTAAAGCAAGCTACCAATTATTGCATGTTAAAATTAGGTGCAACTTCAGAACCGCAACTTGGGCACAGAATATGAAAAGAAAGAATGAAGATGGCTGTTGGAAAATTAGATACCTCAAATATAAAATGATGGCTTCCAACAGAATTTATTATAAAAATACGACTTTAATGAACTCTTCACTCACGGCTGCTAAAAACTTTCGAAATCGAGCATTTTAGCTGTCAAGTGTGCAAGGGTGCGCAACGGTGATTAATCACTTGCCTGGCAGTAGGCTAGTCCCGGTGTGACGGGGTGGGAAGGTGGGTGTGCGGGTGCCGTGACGAGGTCAACTTAGTCACTGCATTACAGGGAGTGGGTCGCTGATGCTCAATGAGATAACCGTTTTTTAGCAAATTTTATTCTTTATTTGTAACTCAAGATTTCAACGTACAGTTTCATACAGCCCATCATATGAAAGTTTGATTTCTTGGCTTTTTAACGGTGTAAAATTCAGTACTCTACTGTGTTTAGAAAGTGCAGTTGTACTTGTGCGTAAGTTACACAGTTGAATTTCTTCTCATTTGCTTAATTATTTTAATTAATTAATTTTGAAATAGACCCTCAAAAAGTAATTCAATTTCAAAGATATATTCGGAATTATCAACTATTGTTCTTCCTAACCACCAAGTTTCATGAGTTTGACCCTCACAGTATTATTTTTATAAAGGAGTGAACAAGGTCAGGTATGTCAGAAACAGCATGATTTTAAATTTTTAGTACAATATGTTGTTGTGTTCAGTAGTGTCACTAAAAACTAAACTATTATAGTTCTTCAAGTATTACTTTGATAAATATATCCTTTCTTATCTCGGCTGTATACATTTGAAGAAAAGAAATAAATATAAAAGGTTAATCTGCGAACTTTTAAAAAAATCATTTACATACCTCCGCTTATTGTGCATTATTTTGTTACTAAATGACCAGCTACCAATCAAAGCCGCCACAGCAATCAACTCTTAAAAACATCTTTCCCAGGCATGTAGACACCTTTTATCAACAACTTGCAATGGCACATACTCTGCAACATCACAGCAAATGTGTGAATGAACTATGTAGACTGTGCTGCAACCGATCATGGAGTAGAAAACAGAAAGATTCGAGAAAGAAACCTCATCTGTGTTCTAATCAGAAAGACAATATTTTTTTAATGTGTGATATAACTATTTCACATGACATTCCAGATAAGCACTCCACAACGATCTGCACGAAGTGCCATTTTAAGCTAAGAACAATAAAAATAAAAAAAGCAAAGGAATGTTAAGTAAATTGAAAGATGATGTGTGCAGCACGTCTAATCTATGGACTGAGTTTAATCCTAATTTGAGTGTCGACGACAGCTCAGTCTGCGCCCATCTGACTCTGCTGATTTCGATGATGCGAGCTGTGGAGGATCAAGCCCAGTAGGCCTTAACAATGAACATCCAACATCGCCAGCTGTAGTAACAAAAACACCACAAAAAGCAACTAAAACATCGCTATCAGAAGAGACAACCATTGAAACAATAAACATGGAGAAACAAGACCAACACATCCGTAGTAAACATCAAACACCACAAAACACAGATACAGCAGTTGCAACAGAAAAGCCACACACTCCTCAGAAAAATACATACATAGAAATTCAGGAGCAAAACATGGATTCCATCTCACTGAGTGATTTCAACACCCCTCAACCTTTAGCTTCTTCCACACCTAAGATGATTGACAGCACCACTTCACCCATGGACAAACAATACACAGCATTTTTAACTCAGTCCTACGAAAAAAGCCAAAACGAACCATTAACTCATTTAGAAGAGAAAGTCCACACAAACTTTGTAAAAAGAAAATTATACCAAAACCCACACCAGTTAGTTTCATGCAAAACCAAAGGACAGTCCATTGTCCTTAAGAAAATTGTTATCCCTAGAAAAGACAGTAAGGTAGTAAGAACGCCGACAAAAAAGAAAAGAGCGCAACTGATTCATAGAGTGAGACAGCAAGTAGCAGGCCCATCAAAAGCCTCCACCGATGCTCAACAAGTTTCGGAGCTAAATCTGTTGCCAATCATGACTCGGCGTGAAGTAACTTCAAAGGCCGGAATAAAAGAAAGAGCATCGATGACAACAGAGACCGCCCTGGCCATGAAAGAAACTGTTGGTCTCACTTGGAGTCAGTTGCGCATCCAGAGAAAGTTCTTAAAATCGTCTGGTTTGACACTTCCTAGTGGAAAAAAAAAAAGAGAAAATACGGGAAACAACTTATTTCCAAATATATTAGATTAGATAGTAAAGATTTTAACTTAGATGGGCAAATAGAGTGTAGACCTTATGTAGCAGTTGACAACATTAGCGACTATCTGACAAGCATTCTAGACATGTACAAAGAAAACAACCAGTTAACATGGCACTCTGGCACCATCCCCGATGATGAAGTTTGGGTCAAAATCGGGGCTGATCACGGGAAAGGCAGCTTTAAAGTTTGCATGGCGGTTGCCAATTTAGAAAAGCCAAATTAAAAAATTAATACTCATCTGATAGGGATGGCTCACGTTAAAGACACACACGAAAACTTAAAAATCTTCATGAGAGACATGAACTACAACATCTCACAGTTGCAAAACACTCAGTGGGATGGAAAAACAATAGTCATTTTCCTCCATGGTGATTATGACTTCCTCTGTAAAGTATATGGGCTATCAGGGCCTCAGGGTACTTACCCTTGTCTCTGGTGCCTGACTACAAAGAGAGAAATTCACCATCACACAGACACAACGCCACGCACACTAGACATGTTATGCAGCCACTTTGAGAAATTTAGAACTCTCGCACACGAAGATAAACGACAGGCTTCTCAATATAACAACTGCATCAACGCCTCATTAATCAACATACAGGTAGATAAAATTAGTCCTCCATACCTCCACATTCTTTTAGGAATCATTTTAAAGCACCACCGTCTTTTGGAACTAGCAACAGATGACATAGACAAAACAATTTACAATGACAACAATCAACACAGATCAGAGAATAGTCACCTCCTCAGTGATTACGGCAGCAACTGGAAAACACTAACACAAACAAAAGAAGAAATTGCCTTTCTTGAAGGATGCATTGCGCTTGGCAATGCTGATCCTTCTTCACAAACTTGGGCAGACAAGTTAGAAAGAGCACAAGACAAGTTAGAGACAATTACACATGCAGCACTTACACCACGATCTGGACCTGTATGTTCTAATCTCGATACAGTGCTAGATAAACATGCTATAACACCACAAGCGTACCATAGCCGCTCATTCACCGGCAATCATTGCAACACATACCTAAACCCAGAAGTTTTCCACGACATAACATCATCAATAGCAACAACATGTAATTGGACACACGATCCTTTCATAATTGACACAGCGAACGAGGTAAAACTACGATTTGACACACTTAACGAAGCCTATGCACTTGTACATAAAGATCTATCGCACACAAACCCAGTGCCATCAACTTCCTTCACAAGCATCCAGACAAACATTGATTCATACATGACGTTATACCGACAATTTTTCAAAAATAAGACTATTCCAAAACAACACATTCTAGAAAGACACTGTCTCCCCTTTATACGTCAACACAAAATAGGGCTAGGCCTACTGGGTGAACAGGGTGGCGAGCTTATCCACTCCACCATCGCTAAACTAGAGAAGCGAACAGCTGGGATCAGACAAGAGGATAGGAAAATGAAGACAATCATGGAATGCCATCTCCTTCAAGTTGCGCCCTTCTTACACTCCTACATTCCACCTACAAAACGCAGGAAGACGTCGCAGAAATAAAATAACGCTATAAATTTCTATTTATATGTGCCCTATATGTATTATATTTAGAACAAAACACATTGAGCTCTATTAGTTATATCGCAGCTCTGTATACATGTAAATCAAACATTTTTTTTTCTTTTTCCAATGATTCTAATTCCTATAACATTATTGTAACGCTGAGCTCTATTAGTTATATCGTAGCTCTGTATACATGTAAATCAAACATTTTTTTTTCTTTTTCCAATGATTCTAATTCCTATAGTAATATTGTAACGCTGTACGAAGTTATTTACTGGATGTTAAGCCTCTGACCTGTGAGACTGGTGACGGATACCGGTGCACGCGGTGGGCGAGCTCTGTATCAACTAACTAGTGATTAATCAATGACCCACTGCTTGCTTCCGGTACTGCTTGCTTCCGGTGAGGGTCATAGTTATAAAATTTACACGGTAGACAGTCTATATGTTGGTCTATATGACTGTTTTAATTTTATAGCTGTACTTTGTGAGGAACATGTTGTTTTTGTTAATTATTTATGACATTAATGATCCGTGAATTGAATGATATTAAAGGGTAATTTTAGACGCCACAATTTACCAAAAACATGTTCTATTCTTATGAAAACTATATGTCAACAAACAGCAAAGTCTATGTAATAAGAAAAAGCAGCTAAAAAGAAAAAAATATTGCAAGTGCGATTTATTATCAATTTTTTATTGCGTCATGTTAATAACCGATTTTGTAGGTCACCCTGACCTACTCTACCACGGCACTCGCCCAGTAGCTTGAATTCCTGACCTCGTTACGCCTCGTCACGCTTGGCAGTCCCGGCGCAAAAACTAAAATGCCAGCCTTCAACAGCCGCGCACTGCACTTATGTCTCATATGATTTACAAGCCTCAGTAAATTCTGGACCCAAGTCCGGAACTGAATCGGGAATATTCCATTTAAAAAACCGTAAAAAAGTCACATAGAAACCAGAATTGGAAAGATGGGAAGCAGCAATATTGAAGAATAATATGAATTTAATAAGCATAAAAAAATTGTAAACATCATGTATAAATGTTGCCCCAGGAGTAATAGGGGATCAGTTAAAAAGCCAGAAATGCTTATTCCCCCTCCGAAAAAAAAAAAAAATTCGCATTGCTGCAAGACTCCTGTAACCATTTTTTTTTCAGATTTCATTTTACTGCACTTTTTCTCTTTTTTTTTTCTTCAAATTATATCAGTTTGCACACATCGTTTCCAAACCTCAGATCTCTAGCTCCAATGATAGCCTCAATGCATAATTCTTACATTGATTTTAGCACAAAAAAGATTTTGTAACAACCTGTATTGGCCGATACAGAAGTCTAGCGCTATGATATTTGATGCGCGCAGTCACAGATTCTGGCTAGCATAATGTCAGTTTTGCCCGTTATTAACACTTCTAACACAGGGTACAATGGAAGACTTTTGTAATGCGTTTGGCCTTATTTAGATCAATGAATGCATTCTTTAGTGCACTCTTTAATCTAGATAAATATGTCTCTTAGAGCTTTGTCAGGAGTGTTGTTCATCAGATCAAGTCCAGGCAAATTCTAGACTTCTCTGCTTGCTCCTCATTGACAAGAAGTACAACTGTGGCGATGACGTCGTGTTTTACCGAACGTTCCACTATTGTTTTTTAAACACGATGGATTCCAGTTTTGGATGATTACTTTTCGTGCATATACATGCATAACTCAAAATGTTTCTTGTCATTTAGAATTGAGAAAAATGGCTATGCATTTGCTTCTGACAAATTTAAATCTCTAGAAATGCTTTCTTCAATCTTCAGTGACTAAGATTTGTTTTTTTTTTTTTAGGTTGACAATGAAATAAAAAATAAAATCTACTTTGTTGTTTATAAAATTTGCAGCAAAGGTTGATTTTTAGACAGGAAGGAGGTTTGAGACAGAAGAGAGAGAGGATTATTTTCTAGCTTTGTACTGAATAAGATTTTATGAAAGGTCATAAGATTTGGCAACAAGAATTACGAAATATCATGTTTTAATAAATGTTCTCTTTGCTTAGGTATCTCACACGTATACAGCAATTATTGTGTAATAAAAGGGCTGCATAAGTCTTACAGAGTCTAGAAACTCTCTTTTGTATAAAAAAAAAATCAAATGAAATGTTATGTTTCAATATCTTCGAAATGTTTGAGGGTGTGGCATCAGTTATTTATACACCAGCTCCATCTTCAAGTGCCACTGATCCAACAGCACCAACTACGAGTACAAGTGCCTCTCATCAATCAACCACATCTGCAAGTGCCACTGATCCAACAGCACCAACTACGAGTACAAGTGCCTCTCATCAATCAACCACGTCTGCAAGTGCCACTGATCCAACAGCACCAACTACGAGTACAAGTGCCTCTCATCAATCAACCACATCTGCAAGTGCCACTGATCCATCAGCTCTATCTATATCTTCACCATTCATTAGACTAGAGAGCATCAAGTAGGGTCCAGAAGAAAAGATCCTTCAAAAGAGTGTAGAATGTTCATCTATAAAACAGAGAATGAGGAAAGAGAATAGATGTAGGCCTACAGATAAAAGTATTTTAACAGTGCAGGCAAAGTAACCCCAGAGGATAAAATAGGCAAGGGCTATTCAGTAAAGTGCAAATTGAAATATGATCAAGTATTTGCTCAAAAGATGTGACTAGAAATGTTCTATAGCTATCATGAAAGAACATTTTATCTCAGCGCGTGTCTCAGCAGATTGCACCATGTGTACAAGATTATATCAAACATTAAGTGCAAGGATGCAAGATCGCCGGCTTGGGCTGGCATGCCAGCATATTGAGGCTAGTATAATGACTTTGCGGGCCGATTCATTTCCGAGATGTGACTATCAGTTTCCTTTCTACCGCCCATAAGCCAGTAGTGCCTAAAAATGATTTGTGCAAAAACAAACTTTTCTGAATCAAGAATCTAGCCTGTTGATTCCCTATTGTATCATATAATGTTTTCATTCTCTATACTCTTGACAGTAACTATATGCTTCTGGATGATGAAAGATAGAGCAGGACTCAGCTATGGATAGAGTTCTTTTATCAAAATATATACCCCGTAAGCTGGAAGGTTAA
>JAWDGP010005810.1:5000-10073 GCA_033675545.1 Elysia crispata
CGTAACATTTTCTCAGATATATCACACTTTATTTATGACTTAGAAGGTGATGGAGATTTTATCAAATAAGCGTTTATTGAAAATTTGTCAGATTTTGTATTTCATTAAGGACGGAGCAAGTATTGAGTTTGCTTAAGATATATTGATCATAAATTGTCAGGTTAAATTTAGGTACACATTTTCATCACAAATTACTGATGATTGGAATGACATATGGGTTTAATACCAAGCATTATCTTACACTTATTGTACTTTTTTGTAATTTAATATAACTTATAATTAGTTCATCAAGTTCTAAGTATTGATGTATCTCAATACATACAAGAATCATTGATATGTGTTTATTTATATCGCTGTAATGGTTAAATGCCAAGTACGATCTTTAATGGAACGCAAGCTCAAATTCCAATTATTTTGCTGAATAGTAGGTCATAAGGATGGAACTAAGGCAGGTAAAGGATATGAAGATACCAAAATATTAAACGAAAAAAATAAATCAGGTCTAACTCTTTTTCTAAATGACACTGACAGCTTTTTTGTTATAGAATTCTTCTTGTGACCATTGTTAGAACTGGATGTATTCATCACTACATAGTGTAATCGCTAGATGCTTTGCTTGTCTCAGGACCTCGGTGCAACAACCGGTCAATATGTTACAGTACCTTTAGTCACCTCTGAAAGCTAACAACAAAAAACACATTTGCTCCTTCTTCTGAAGTCACTTCGTTAGTTTTTTTTTCTTTTTGGTTGCTTATTGAATGTCTGAGACGTATGTCTGTCATGTATATCGGACATGTATGTCTAACATGTATTACAGACATATATGTCTAACATGTATAGCAGGCACGTGTGTGCGAAATGTATATGAATGACACAACGCATTTTGTTTATTGAAGCGCATGAACTTAACTTTGCATACTTAACAGCCCATGCGAATACTAACTTGTCGAATGATTGACTGATGGATGGTTTGGCTTTTTGATAATCCAGTTTCTTTTCTAACGATTAATGAACTGCTTTAACAAAATGATGTCGAGGATTTCTTTTAGACATTCGTATTTGGTTGCTGCAAAATTGTATTCCAGAAAAGAGAGAACAGCGATTGGATCAGATGAATAATGATTTTTTGATCGATTGGTTGATTGATCGATAGTTTACAATAACTTCAGAGTACAACCTGTAAGCTACTTCCGATGACAGCTCTTAACTAGTATTCCTGAACCAAATTTTTTTGAAAGGCCTCAAGTTTAACTCTTAAAGTGGTTGGGAGATCAAAGTGGTTGGAAGAGTTTGGGATGGTTGTCTTCACGCAGAATCTCTGATTACGAGATTCATCTCGCCACGACTACGCAGATGGAAATCTTGGATTATGTCCATATTTTTCGACGCCGTAGATTTCAGATTCTTCATGCGTTTTCCTGTCAAGATTATTATTTTCTGTTTATTCATGTTTTACAGAAAGGCTTGAAAAAGTCCATTCTTGATCCAAATAGCAATAAAAGTTGAGGATCCGAGGAGGCTGGTAGACAGGCGTAGAATGAATGAATTATGGTACGGGAAAGATTGTTTTACACTCAGTGTTAGATGTAATGGTGGAGAGAGAGAGAGAGAAAGAGAGTCAGAGAGAGAGAGAGAGAGAGAGCGAGAAAGAAAGAGAGAGAGAGAGAGAGTCAGAGAGAGATAAAGAGAAAGGAGAGGGAGAGAGAAAGAGAGAGAGAGAGAGAGAGAGAGAGAGAGACAGAGAGACAGACAGACAGACAGACAATCAAACAGACAGACTGATAGAGAAAGAGAAAAGTGGGGAAAAACTGAATGACAAAGCGTTAAACACGAGCCAGATACACCAACATAAGATAGACAGACAGACAGACAGACAGAGAAAGAGAAAAGTGGGGAAAAACTGAATGACAAAGCGTTAAACACGAGCCAGATACACCAACATAAGACAAACAGACAGACAGACAGACAGTTAGAGAAAGAGAAAAGTGGGGAAAAACCGAATGACAAAGCGTTAAACTCGAGCCAGATACACCAACATAAGACAGACAGACAGACAGACAGACAGACAGATAGATAGAGAAAGAGAAAAGAGGAGAAAAACCGAATGACAAAGCGTTAAACACGAGCCAGATACACCAACATAAGACAGACAGACAGACAGATAGAGAAAGAGAAAAGTGGGGAAAAACTGAATGACAAAGCGTTAAACACGAGCCAGATACACCAACATAAGACAGACAGACAGACAGACAGACAGTTAGAGAAAGAGAAAAGTGGGGAAAAACCGAATGACAAAGCGTTAAACTCGAGCCAGATACACCAACATAAGACAGACAGACAGACAGACAGATAGATAGAGAAAGAGAAAAGTGGAGAAAAACCGAATGACAAAGCGTTAAACACAAGCCAGATACACCAACATAAGACAGACAGACAGACAGATAGAGAAAGAGAAAAGTGGAGAAAAACCGAATGACAAAGCGTTAAACACGAGCCAGATACACCAACATAAGACAGACAGACAGACAGACAGACAGACAGACAGATAGAGAAAGAGAAAAGTGGAGAAAAACCGAATGACAAAGCGTTAAACTCGAGCCAGATACACCAACATAAGACAATGAGGTAAGCGACGCAAATATAACGATTCACATTTATAGAGAGAGGGAAAAAAAGTAATGGAAATTATTCTAAAGAGCGGGGTACAATATGATATACAGACAAGAAAGAAGAAAAAACACCAATTTTCTATTCATAAGAATATTATTTTGTAGCTTTCTCATCACCATATTTATTGTTAATTCCTATGTCACCATATTTTTATGTGGAAGTTTCTACGTGCCCTTTATTTGGAGGTTGCTTAACTTGGGGGTCTAGGTGACCCCAAGAACTCTTCCACCCCCCCCCCCCCCACCATAAAAGGAATGAAAATGTAAGGTGCCATGTATGTGGTCTTTCCCTGTTCAGAAAAAACCATAAAATCAAGTTTGTATTGCTTTAGGTATGGGACCAAGAGTACAAAAATTCTGTTCTGGATTAGGGTTTGTGTTAGGGTTGGCCTAGGGATATGGAACTTTTTTAGTAGCCTAAATTGGTAACATTTAATCAAGATCTAAAATCTAGTATCAGGTTATGATTAAGGAAACTATTAAAGGTTGAGTTAGGATTAGGGTTCAGTTACAGTTAGGGTAAGGATTAAGGTTAGTGTAGGGTAAGGGTTAACATCATGGTTGGGGCTAGGGTTAAGGCAAGGATTAGGGTTAGGGTTAGGGTAAGGAATAAAGTTAGAGTTAAGGTTAGGGTTAATAGTAGTAGTAGTAGTAGTAGTAGTAGCAGTAGTAGTAGTAGTAGTAGTAGTAGTAGTAGTAGTAGAAGTAGTAGTAGTAGTAGTAGTAGTAGTAGTAGTAGTAGTAGTAGTAGTAGTAGTAGTAGTAGTAGTAGTAGTAGTAGTAAGGTAAGGTTTTAGTTTAGGTAGTAGTAGTAGTAGTAGTAGTAGTAGTAGTAGTAGTAGTAGTAGTAGTAGTAGTAGTAGTAGTAGTAGTAGTAGTAGTAGTAGTAGTAGTAGTAAGGTAAGGTTTTAGTTTAGGTAGTAGTAGTAGTAGTAGTAGTAGTAGTAGTAGTAGTAGTAGTAGTAGTAGTAGTAGTAGTAGTAGTAGTAGTAGTAGTAGTAGTAGTAGTAGTAGTAGTAGTAGTAGTAAGGTAAGGTTTTAGTTTAGGGTAAAGTTTCAAATATGTCCCCATGTATACCCACGTTATGACTTAAACTTGCTTTATATTTAAGTGTGTGGGTGCTTTCTAGCTGTAGCCTAAGTGCACTGCATTAAATTAGCTACCTAGCAACCTCCATTATATTGAGGTTGATTCTTTTTCTTTTTTTCTATTTTATTGATTGAATGATCTGTTGATTCATTTATTGGTTAAGCTGCGTAATTTCAAAATCATAATTTGGTTGAAATGACTTGTTGGTTTTGTGAAATGCCAACCATCGATTAAAAATTACTTGAATTGATTGATCGGGAGAGTTCTGGCCGAGAAACTAATTTATCAATGCGTTTTATTGAATTTATTGATTAAATATTTGGTTAAATAGATGAGATCTTAATAATAATTATGTTGTTTTATTGATTGATAAGTATTTGATTTTATGGGAAAAAAATTCCGATTTTATTTAAATTTTGTACGATCGATTGAAAGCGTATTGATTGATTGATTGATTGATTGATTGTTTGCATCAAGTTTAAATTATTGGTTGATTTATTGAATGGTTCATGATTGGTTAGTTGACATCCAATTGATTAATTTCATATAGTTGGGTTGATTGTTTCATCGATGTAGTTCATCCGCTAGTGTAGGACCTGAGGGCTTCCGAACAAAACAAACGAGTCAACAACATTGAAGGCAGACAATAAAGGATAATTCCTACTCAAACATACCCCCAAAGGCGGTGACCGGATTCGAACCTGCAACAGTTTCACGCACATCTCAGTGCGAGAGTTTTTTCTCTCACAGCCACTTTCTCTCTCCAAAAACACGACTCAGGAAAACGATTACTGTCATTGCAACGTCAAAATCTTCCTGTTTGTAAAAGTGCAGGAAGAGCACAATAGAAAGTTTGAGGATTACGTAACACGGTTTTTCTTTCCCGAAATAGGGATGCTTTACTCAAAGCATAGGAGAATGCGTGATGTTTTTGTGTGTTTGTGTGAGTTTAATATTGTCTGCACTTTAAGACTACTCGGTTTTATATTAAGATAAATGACGATTGCTATTGTATTACGATCTTTATAATTATTCACATTTAGGGTCTTC
This sequence comes from Elysia crispata, assembly GCA_033675545.1. NCBI lineage: Eukaryota > Metazoa > Mollusca > Gastropoda > Plakobranchidae > Elysia > Elysia crispata. The sequence continues at coordinate 9,810 of JAWDGP010005810.1, forward strand.
TATCGCCTGGTATTTATGAATCAAGTTCAGATATTTTCGACGCTTAAGAAAAAAATCCTTGATGGCATGTTTTCAATATTTTTTGGGCTTGGAGACCAGCAATCTTGTTTTAGGATTGGCGCTATCATATTGGCTCATATTAGTTTCATAAATCTCTCTCTCTCTCTCTCTCTCTCTCTCTCTCTCTCTCTCTCTCTCTCTCTCTCTCTCTCTCTCTCTCTCTCTCAAATTCTCTCTCAATCTCTCTCTCAATCTCTCTCTCAA
>JAWDGP010005812.1:0-47500 GCA_033675545.1 Elysia crispata
TATAAGTGGTAGTTGTGGTGGTAGTGGTAGTAGTAGGAGAGGTAGCAATCCTCCTGCCTATAATTAATCGAAACAGTACTAGCACTTTAATATACATAGGACCTTAAACATTATCTGCGATGATTATACAATAGATGTTATAAACGAGGACAAGTTGAAGAATCATATGAACTACTTATAACAAAAGTTTTTGCATAAACAAAATTGAAGACCCTCACTTTCATAATTTGTAAGAACTTATGATACACAAAAGGTAGGCGTAATATTTACCCAACTTCCCAATTTACTAACCTGCATCGTTCACCCTTCTTCTTCACTTTTCCATCTTTTTTTTTGTTCTGCTTTATCTTTAATGTTTGCTCCCTCCTTAACTATGCATGTGTGTGACCTCTTCTTCTCCATCTACTTTTTCTGATGTTGTCATACTGTTTCTATCACTGTCTCTCTATACCTCTCCCTTTCTTCTTCCTCTCATTAATTCTCTCTCTTTCTCTCTGCCTCTCTCTCTGTCTCTCTCTCTCTCTCTCTCTCTCTCTCTCTCTCTCTCTCTCTCTCTCTCTTTCTTTCTTTCCCCTTCTATAATTGTTTTGTGTTGTTTTTGTAATTGTGTCAAAAAAGGTATGACACAATTCTCAGTCTTGAAAACGCCTCTTGTCTATTCAAGCTTGTTACTGAACATACACCAAGTAGCATTTTTCTGAGCCCACCGCTGTGACGTCATTATCGTTATGAGTGGGCCTGTTATTCCATAGGGTTGTGGCGGGTTCTGAAGCGGTGAGCGCGGCCGCCCCAGGTTTCATATACTCGCCGATGGTTTAGTTATAGAAGAAAATCGTAGAATACTCCTGACATCTTATTACGTAAACTGCAAAAAAAAAAAAAAAACATTCATATACGGTATACTTTTTGTGACTCAATCAAAGTTGGTGAAAACAAGAATTCGTTCATGCCTAAAAATGGTCCCATACAAGTTACTATTAATCACCGCTTGCATTTCCGTCTAACTTGCAATGATTGCAAAGCCACTGGAGGATTGAAGACAAAGTAATTTTTTTCCATCTTAAAGATGTTTGCGGCGGTTTGGGCTATTTGCTTGGCAAACTTTGAGTTAAGTTATTCTTATAAGCCTAGTACTTCCTTTATAGCTCCTAGCTCAGTTTTATAATGTGTGCCCTTTGTTGTTGGTTAGGTTAGACATATATTTTCCCAGTCCTGTGGCATATTAACAGCGTTGCCTCCTGTTCTGCCTGTTTCAAAAAAATAAAAAAAATAAGCATATTAAATTTAAAACAACAAGCACGTTCATATAAGGAAAAAAATATTTAAAATACAAACAATTCTGACATAATAATCAATGTGTCATATTATCTTAATGGTGTGTCTGTGGCTTGTCAATTTGAAAGAGAAAAAATACATATTTTTTATGTGTTAAAATTTTTGCCATTGAAAGTTTTACTTTTAGACAATAGAGACTTTTAAGTTATTTAGGCGATTGAAGATCTTTCCAAATTCGCTGTTCTTTGATTCTTTCAAGGGCTGTTTGAATGTTGACTACGCCGTGCCTACATACTTACCTTAAGGTTGTCTTTTCCTTTAATGTTCTGATTCAGATATTAGAGAGAGAGAGAGTCAGAAAGGAAAAGAGAGAGGTGTATGCTACACAAGGGTCCACAAAATCAAATACTTTATTAATGCCCCAAAACATTTGCATTAAATGAGAGATAACTATTGCTGTTTTCATGTAAAATGTTTGTCGTAGACCTTTAATAGTTCTCTTCAGAATCAGTTTTCATCAGTATAAATTTTCGTATCACTTTAAAGAACCTGCTTTCTTTCCTTCTCCAGATGGAATTATGTGCCACCCAAAATTCAAGACGGTTCGCTCGAAGCTACGCAAAGACCACATCATTTAGCCATATCTTACTTTTTATCGAACTTATTATTCAGGGGTCAGTTTATCAAACGGTGTATTTAGCGAATCGGTCAATATTTACTACCTGCTATTTGGTTATATAAATAATATGCTTTTCTGTATTCAAGCGTCACTGCAGAAGGTCATTTCTCTTTTTAGATAATTGTTCCTTTAAAGGAGGTTGGAAAAAAATGAATCCAAACATTGTTGTTGAAATTTTAACTTTTACCTTTTTGGTTCCATGGGGTATGTGGGAGTAATGAGAGTGGTGGGTGTGTCTTCTCATACCTGCGTCTAGAGAACTTGAAAATCTGTTCATGAGACTTACCAAAAACACTTACCTTGATTGGATCGTTAGCAAGTCGCTCATATTTTATAATTATTTTATTTCTTCATAACGACATCGATTTTTCGACGTTTCAATCGAACAACAGAGAGATATTCACTAATCCTATAAATTGCAAGACTCTCTGTTGCCAAAATGTATGATTATAAATTCAGGACATCACGTGTTTTACATAATATTTGCCTTCCTGGATTAGATCTATATAGTTAGAGTTTAGAGTTATTTGAAAGAGCTTTACTGGCTAATAAATGTATGTTTTGTATTAAGAACTTTCATATGACATACACCCTATCGATTTTCTTGTTGCCTAATTTGTTTATCTACTTATAATACACGCTTGCCTATGATGCATTTTGGCTTTATCCGGTTCGACTCATCGAAACATAAAGATCGGTAAAAGAAATTCTATTCTTCATCTATTCAAAGACCTTCCGAAATGCACTTTTAAGGCTATGTAAGTACACTGAAAAGTGTTTAGAAATACAGTGACAAAGCTCCACATACAACATTAGCTATCTATTCTTATTAGTAAATCAATATGTGAATTTTATTAGATCAAAAATAGATGTGTTAGCCATAGAAAGCTTCTGAGACTTGTTCAAATACAATCAGTTGAAATCCTGTACTGTCTTTTACAATTGCATTTTCTTAGACTGTTTTTAATTTTTATTTCCTCTGCAAGAAGTCATTTTATATTAATTAAGAATTGATTATTACGTTAGTATACACAGATTTTAGAAGTTTGTCTAGGTTTCTTTTTTTTTTTTAAATGCAAGACTTTATGTTATGCCAAATTAGAATGATACAGAAAACTGTGTTTTGATAATTGTTTTACCTAATTGTAAACTATTTTATATATTACATTGAAGAACCCACTTTGACCATGAACTGTTTTTAACTGTATTCTTTTTATTATTCCTGTTGCAAACTCTAAAGCCTTCTGTAATGATTAAAGTAATTACAAGCATTCTGTCTTTATTGTTTTTCTTTGGTATTGAGCAAATAAGGCAAATCAAGGCTTATACAGGCAGACATACAGACATGGAGAGACAGAAAGAAAGTATTGGAAGATAGTGATAATTGTATTTCTTTACCTGCAACATACAGAAAAGGGAAGATATAAGGACAAAATGACTTTAGGAAAGAAATATAGAGTAAAAAGGTTTGAAAAGAGAAGGGATTTCGTGGGAAGAGAGAGAGGGAGAGGGAGAGAAAGAGAGAGAGAGAAAGAGAGAGAGAGACAGAGAGAGAGAGAGAGGCAGAGAGAGAGAGAGAGATGAGTGGAGAGTGAGAGAGAAATACAATGGAAGAGAGAATGGGAGATAAAGAGAGATAGAACAAACTAAAGAGTGAGAATATTTTGCCCATGAGCTTAATATCTGAGATAAAAATTAAAGACACGACAAGCCAATACGCACTCATGCATAGATTAATAATCATGTTGATGATCATTGAAAAATCAAACAAAATATTTATTTATTTAAGAGAAAAAGGAATATTTTCAGACTACACATTTTCATATTACTATTAAATGGCGTAGAACATTTTTCTGGTGCCAAAAATTTCTTTTTTTTTTTTTTTTTTTTAATTATATTGAATTCTGGTATAAAGTAGATTTAGGAGCTTGTTATAATCCTCCACCAGTTGTTAGTCCTCTAAACTTTCTCTCTCGATAACTCCCCCAAGGGAAACAATCAGTGGTACTGTCAGCAAGGATGAAGATTGTGCGAGTAATGCACTTTGGAGTATAATAAACAAGCATTTTGTAAAGAGCGCACACTTGACTGGTTCGAGTGAGGCTGAGGTCGAAAGCATTTCGAGCTTCTAAAGGCACAACTCAAGAGACTAGCCTTCTATAGCGAAAATAAAAACGTCAATGACTGCATCTGACATTATGTCTGATTCAGCCCCATGGATTTATAATCTAAGAAAAAAAAAAAAGCTTTGACAGTCTCACGAGTCATCAATCATTTAGTTACCAAACTAAAAACAAATGCCTGTCTCTTAAAAAAAAAAATAGAAAATAGTATGTATTTTGTTATGAGTCGACCTGGCACGAAAAAAGGGTGTTGTCTCTATAATAAACTTTATAGGCTGTTCAATAATAATTATCTGAAGTTAACAATTTTCCCCATCATTGTCTTTACTCTTTGCTATAAGTTGAATTCTCAAAAAAGACTGCCATATCAGTTCATCTTGATTTTTAATTGGGTGTTATTGTTATTGTTGTTGTTGTTGTTATTGTCTCAACGCCGAACGCAACCAAACCTTGCTCTTTATATCACCATATTAATCTCTAGCGTTGATAAACAGATTGATATTGCAGAGTATGAAGAGTAAATATAAAATCAATATAATTTACAACTTTTGGGTGGTTCCTTTAAAGGACTTACTGCCAAATTTTGTATAGAGCTATGGAGAAATGTTAAAAATTAGAACAGGAAGAAGCAAACTTGTTCTTCTTTCTTTATACCAGTAGATGGCCAAAGGACCAGCTGTTATGTTGAAATCACGGAGAGCGGCTACAGATACAAATGTTTATATCATGTCTGAGGATGAATATGACTATGAGACAGCCCAGCTAACGATGCGCAAAGTCCACTTATGTTCTTCTGTTGATTTCTTGTTGTTCCTACGCTCTGCACTTTCTTGTCACTCGAGCCTGAGCATCTCTTAGCTGTAAATGTTCACAAAGTATGGGAGAGTTACTGAGAGTCAGATTTATTTAAGAACTGCGGCAGCGCATTCTTGTTTAACCTACAACTATAGTGGGTTTTTTTTTTTTGGTGTTGCTTGCAACTTCTGTAAAATGTAACTCATTTAGATTCGTCAGTATTTTGTCCCTTTTACTTTTTATTTAACATAGCGCAATTACTCTCTAGCCATCCCCTTTATTTCTATTCCTTTAACAATATTTTGTGCAAGTAAATTCATGACAAATTTTGGATTTTACGATGTTAACCTAAGATATTTCTCAGTCGAATAGAAGGCAAACTTATCTACACGCAATTTTCAGATCTTCATAGTTATATGGATTTCAAACATTAATTACATAATCCTCAGAGACAGAAATCTAACATCGTTTCAGTTAATTAATGATGCAATTATGAACTGTTAGTTTAGGGAAGGAGAAATTTGAAGTCACCGTTACATCTAAATAATCTGAGAAACATTGCGGGTCGAAGATTCTGCCCTCTGAGCCACATCAGCTGTTGCACAAAGAACAGAGTTTTACTCACAACACATAACGACTTATAAAAACTAAGATGCTCAGAACCATTAACTTTTTATAATTGTCCCAACAGAACGATTATTCCCCATATTTTTTCCGATTAATTTGATGTTTGTCGTAATATTTAACACTGGTTTACGGCTTTTCTTGAAGGCTGTAAATTTCTTTAATATTGTAGTACAAGGTTTTTTGTGTTCTTTAGGGATGGAGGAATATTATGGGATGAAGTGGTTACTCCACAAATCTTCTTGGCCCATCATAATAGTTAAGTTTCAGATTGTTATATTTGAGATCAGCTGCCCAACCTAGCTCTGATGATGAAATATATACAGCTTGGTTGGGTTAGTTCATTCTGACCCTTAACCCTCTCTAAGCAAGTTTTACAGCATAACGTTTTGTACAGCGAAATATTGGTTATAGTAATCCCCTCATATTTTTAACTTTATCACAACGGATTTTTTTAGAGGTGAAGCATGGGGTTTCTGCGGTCTAGTTCTGCGTCAAGTTCTGCTGGGTATAATAGTTGCAGCCTCTTGCTTAACAGATCTCTCTGAATACTATGAGTAAATTAAGAGCCTGCTTGATTTCCAAGGACTATCATTAGGTCTATGGCGTGCAGTATTTTCAATCATAGCAAGTTCATAATACACTCTAGCAAAACCGCACTTTCTTCATGCCAAATAAAGCCGTCCTTTTATGTAACCGTGTCTCACAGACAATTTGTTTAGGACGCATAAATCCAGTGCATTAAATAGTAATATCTGATTGTTTCGTTATTATTCCAATTAATGGATAAATTTTGAAGTAAACCAAAAATGTTTCTGTTCAAGTCTTTTCCGCTCAATAGTCTTTAATTGGTATAATCTGTTTTTATGTTCACTAGTTCCCATGAGTAGAAAAAATTAATGATCTAAGAGAATGGGAGAATGTGAACGAAAGAGAGAAAGAGCTGAATTAAGGTTAATATACGAAAGGAAGCTGGAGAGATAAACAGATATAGAGAAAAAGACAGAGAGAAAGATGAGGTTGAGCATATGGGTTAGAATAAGTGTTTCTGTATGCCACTATTCATTATAATTGTGGAGAAAACAGCATTGTGTCAAGGATTTTTGAAATGTCTGCTTCAGGTAAGATGAAATCAAAAGCTAGGAATATTACAATGAAAAAAAAAGTGAAGAGGATTCAATGACTTGTTCATTTGTAGGCAAAGTTACGCTTCTCGAAAAAAATATTTCTTTCCTAAATAAGCCTGCGAAAGGGTGTTTGTGTATGGAATCAGAGCCAGTTTGCCAGCTTATTTGAGGACCACTGCATGATGCGTGCCAACAAGGAAACAAAAACAATACTTCAAATCATGCAACCACGCCCAGCTCTTACTATCGATGTCACAACTTATTGTCACTGCAACTCGCGTGGTTCATATCGTGTTTAGAATTATTTATTTTGTCTCGAATTCATCTTATACGATCCGGCGCAAACGTATCACTGGCTAAACAGCTCAAAGTATAAATTCATTTATTTTCACTGGCTTTATTATGATTTATCCCAATAAAGAATTTTTAAGTGCATCGATTGAAATTGACTGCAAGTGAAGCAGCATTGTTTTAAAATTAAAGTCCGGCTTATAAATGAGCATCGCCCCTTATCAACATGACTTTCTCAAGTCCTTATTCTGTTTCTCTATTCGTGCTCGAAAATTATAAAATGAGTGTTTCGTTTTGTTTTACAAGTAGAATGACCACATTTCGCGCCCATATCATCCAGAAGTATTATTAAAGTGCAAACGAGTGTAGACTGCAAAAGATTTATTTAAATCAAATAGAAAACGGCATTTTTTAAAGAACGGTAAAGATATTACGTGAAGCGATAGTCTCACGCGAGCACCACTTATCTTGTCTTTACAACCATGCCCAGAATACAGATCAACTTAACTTGTTTACAAAAGTCCTTCAACACCATAATCATCATTATCTTCCTCATCATCATTATTATCAATATAGTCATAAAAACAATTGCCGTTAACATTAGCACCCACGTCAATACCACCAACCTCCATGTGTAGTCATGGAATTCCATAATCTCTATGATTTGAGGGTGTGAGTAACTTGTTACTGATTATCTTTGGATCGTCTTCATCTTTTCAGCACTCATCTGGCTTTATTTACTTCTGTATAAATGATAACATTTTCCCCCTGATTTCTCTTATCTCGCATAATTTTTTGTGGGTTTGAATGTTTCCTAATAGCTTCCATATATGTCCTTCAAGTCCTTGCTTAACTTTACATTTCCTGGTGTGTAATAGTCTTCATAAATAAATATCTTTATGATCTTCAGAACCATATTTCTTCTTATTTCAAATTTGTAATTGTTCTGTTACAAAGTTCCGATGAATGTATGGTTTAAATGCCTACAGTTTAATAATAATAATCCAAAAGGCCGTTTCAGTCTTTCCATTATTGGATCAAATTTTCAGGAAATTCCCTCTGACTTTGATATCCTGCTGTTCTTCTTGTTCATGATGTTATGCTTTAATCATGTACCGATATCCGAAACATTGGAATTTTGAAATCGGCTTCATAGTTCTTCCAGTACTGCTGTGATAAGATGGTAAAAAAATATTAATTTTCTTTCTGCTTCCTGTGGATTTCTTTTAATCTGGGATATGTTTTTGGGTAGCCTGAGAAGAAGCATAAAAAGGGAAAACAGAACAGGAACATGGGGAATCTCATCAATACGAGAAAGAAAAGTAAATCGATATTTAGTTCTCTTTCATGCATTGCAACTTGACACAAATTAATCTATGTACATTTTTTTTTAGAGCAAATCAAGCTTAAGATAACTTTTTGGGTAAATAGAAGGTCTTAGATTTTTTTTTTTATTTCCTTTACTTTAGCAGCAACCAAATTGCATAGTTTTCCTTCTTTTATGTTTGTTATACTGATAGTAGCTCTCATGGTTAGGAACATTAAGTTCGTTCACTGAGGAAAGATGGTCATTAAGTTTGGTCAAATATAGATGCTTAATTGGGAAATGTTTAAAGAGATTCAGTCATGGAGTACTCACCCACTGTTACTGGGTTTAAAGGATCGATTTTATTGCCTCGTATGAGCAAGTTGGTTTGAATTTTCAGAACTGATAATACTGTTTGCAAAAATATATTGTTCTTCAGCTTTATGTGTTGTCAGAAAACTCGCTACAAAATCAGGCTTATTAGAATGAATCCAAGGTGATAAGGTCTAGCCCTAACATTGATTGAAACTTAATTCTTTTTCTGCCTATCAAAGCAGCTTTTGAGCGAAAGGACGACTCGACTATGATATAAAGACTGATGAATCATAAAACATGCAGGGAACAATGCTAGGCGTTGGTAATTATTCTTGCAGGAGAAGACAGCTCGGTCGGATAGCTGTATGACTGGTGTCACCGTGATAAGCGCGTGCGTGCCGCTAGTATAATGTCTGTATTGATTGAAGAGCTCACTAACTAGGCTTACACACAGGGCGTAAACACAACCTGACCCTGGCAATCTTGTGTTTTGCACAGATGTACACATAGTCCCGCTATATTATTCTGTTCCCTGTCCATTCTCATTGCCTCGTTCCCTGTGCGTGACTACCCCCCCCCCCCCCCCCTCACTTTACATAGCTGCTTGACTAGCCTTGCGATGCTTGTCCTACCTCGCCGTTGCTCCAGCACAACGGTCGATAAGAGTTCGCCTAGAGCTGTTCTTCGCTCACTCCACCTTAGACTGTAATGGGGAGAGGAAAGGGGGTATGTGGGGGGCTGAATGGAAAGCGCGCGTGCGGAGAGAGAGAGAGAGAGAGAGAGAGAGAGAGAGAGAGAGAGAGAGAGAGAGAGAGAGAGAGAGAGAGAGAGAGAGAGAGAGAGAGAGAGAGAGAGAGTGCGCGTGAGCGGCAAACCGATAGCCTTCCCTAGCCGCCCTACACTCTACTTTCTAGCCTCCTTACGATATCGACTGAATTCCGTGGCTCGGGTAGGCTCCAGCTATCGTGCTCTACAGATTCCGTCGTCGCAGGCAGCCGCAAGATCTAAATCTATGTTCTATTGACGCACTCGACTCTGCGACCTTTCAGCTGACGACGTTCTACACTCTCAGCGTTATCATAGATCTTGATTTTTACCTGTCGTCTTCGTGTACTGCGAGTGGATCAATTCTTTAAGCAATTATCCCGAGACTGGGAGAGGCGTCTTCAGCGCCTGGGAGCAAGAAACCACTCCGCCCTCCAATTATCCACCTTCTCGCTCCTTGAGGCATCTGCCTTGTCTATAAAAGCCGAGAATTATCGACTTCACGATGGATAAAGACGAGCCCAACTCTACCTACCGAGCAAACGCCACACAGAGTGGATCTAAAGGGCCAACCTTCACCACAGATAAACCAAGCAGCAACAAGTCCAAGATGGCCGCCAAAACCAACAAGAAGTGGGTGCGGCTGGCTACTGTTTTGGCCTATGTTCTGGCTGTGTCCCTCGCAGCTATTGTGCTGGCTACATATTACAGCCTCATCTGGAAGCCACGGCTGAGGAAGGGCCAAGAGACAACTGTAGAGACCACAACTATCGCAAACACAACTATGGAGTCGATTATCCAACAGACTGGCGCTTCCAACTAGCCCAGGCAGTAGGATGTGTACACTAGTTACTGGGATGGACAGAGCAAGTGATATGAAAGGTGCGTAAACCTTACCTTTGACATTGTCGTTCATCATTTTTTGTGATCAAGATGTAAAGCATGGTTAGATTGCAATGTATCAGATATACAAATCATCAAATTCTGTAAAATTATGACGTAGAAGGTTGCCATGTTTCATTAACGCTTTAATTAAACAACATCTGCCTTTAGAGAAGGTAATGAGGCTTGAACTCCAGGCGGGCTGGTCAAAAAATAACTGTACTTCATTTTCTGTTATGTTTGCATATGTTATTATGGTAACTTAATCGTCTGAAAGCTATATTCTGTAGGGAAAACTAAATAATATGGAAGTTACCTTTCTATTGATTTATCTTGCATTGACTCAGAACTCACTGTCCAAACATTTTAATGAGCCCTATTGGTAAAAAATTTGAAATCGCGAGGTTTCTTTTTCATTTGCAAACTACAATGTGACAACCTTTTAAGTACGCTGGGAAAATTTGTAGTCGTTAATACTCTCTTATCTCAGTCCAATCAAGGCTAAATGTGAACCTAAAAAATAAGAGAAAAACAAAAAAAACGAAAATTGAAAAAAAAAAAAAAAAAAAAAATCCAAATAAACCGACAAAGTATAAAAGCGATAGATTTTGACTTTAACAAGTAAGGAAAAAGAGAGAGAAAAAGACTCCTTTACATGAATCCTAAACTCTACAGTGATTCACATGAAGGTTCACATCTCATCACAGGTTGACGAAGAATAGAACATAGCACATTATTTGCAGAAGTATTTTATTGATGTATTTATTTGATTTGAGTGATCGAGCAGGAACGTGAAAACGTAACATTTTTTTTATCAAAGATGACTCGTGAATTGACTTTAGGTGGTTTTTTTTTTAAAATTACACTCTGACCACATCAGTGTTGGTGGTTACACCTAAGTTGACGTTTATGGCCATAATAGGAAGAAAAAGTCGACATGCCACTTTCTCTCAAAATAGATTAAGTGCCGGTTCTATTTAAGTTACCACATTGCCGCTCAACAGCTCAATGGTCCAGAGTGCAACAGAACCAGGAACGAGTTAGAACAATTTTTGTGATGTGTAAACCTTACTTCTTGGTGAAACATTTTGCTGTGTATCGTAACGATAACTTCTGATCCATACTGTTTTCAGATTTTAAAGTGTCATTTATTTTGTCATATATCACTTTTTCTCCCTGTATTGGCCGATTGAGTAACATATGTACCACCCACTGTTGTGCTGACGGTCAGGAAGCTCTCTTGCTAAGAAGTTAAAGAACAATCCATGTTACAATTGCTGTCAACTTTTTTGCTAATAAGTCTTTGCTTTGATAAACCGCCTCTCCTAAAGTTTGTTTGATAAGTATCACAATTTCGTTTGGTAGCTAACAAAAGAGTCAAAAGTTCTTTGCAATTTAGATAACGCTTACAATGTCTAGGTTCTTCCAGATTACTATGTCTACGGTTTTCTATGACTAGGTTGCCCACGGTTTACTATCTCTACTTCGTTCCTGTTTACCATGTCTAAGTTGTCCTATTGTAATATGTCTAAGTTGCCCTATTTTACTATGTCTAAGTTGTCCTATTTTACTATGTCTAAGTTGTCCTATTTTACTATGTCTAAGTTGTCCTATTTTACTATGTCTAAGATGCCCCAGTTCATTATTTGAACTTGTGTACGGTTTACTGTGTTTACGTTGTCCCAGTTTACTTATACGTTGTCCAAGGTTTACTATGCCTAGATTGCATTATTTTTCAATATCATGTAAACTGTCCATGGTTTACTGTGTCTAGATTGTCTCAATATACTTTGTATACGTTTTTTCAGATTACAATGTTTAGGTTGTCCTATAATATTATGTCTATTTTGTCCGAGATTTTCTATGTCTAGTTTGTCCACGGTATTTTACATCTCTACCGTGTACTCGTTACCGTTATAGGGGAAATGGGCAGAAAGAGTAGGTTATCTTTATTCGCGGAGCAAAGGAAAAAAAAGGGAGGCATAAGGGGGAGATACCGATAGAAGGAGGGAATGTGGAGCGACTGTATGAAAGAGATAGATAGATAGATAGATAGAGAGATAGAGAGAGAGAGAGAGAGAGAGAGAGAGAGAGAGAGAGAGAGAGAGAGAGAGAGAGAGAGAGAGAGAGAGAGAGAGAGAGAGAGCCCTGTGAAATGTAAGTATGTATAAATTATTTACAGAACTAACATCAAATTACAAAACAATGTGTTAGAAATCTATTCAGCACTCATTAGTTCAAAATTATCTATTCTGACTTTTTCAATGCATATAATTATTTGTAAATCATTCTCCTCCGTGAAACAACAGCTGTCTAGAATCAGTGGTTTGAATTTTTTTTTCGTTTTTTGTTTTTTAGTGTTTAGCTACGTGCTTTTATCACTTTTCTTTTAACTGTGTGTCTTATTTGCTTCATGTTGAAATCAAGAAAAAACACTTCTTCTTCTTCTTCTTCTTCTTCTTCTTCTTCTTCTTCTTCTTCTTCTTCTTCTTCTTCTTCTTCTTCTTCTTCTTCTTCTTCTTCTTCTTCTTCTTCTTCTTCTTCTTCTTCTTCTCCTTCTTCTTCTTCTTGTTTTTCTTCTTCTTCTTCTTCTTCTTCTTCTTCTTCTTCTTCTTCTTCTTCTTCTTCTTCTTCTTCTTCTTCTTCTTCTTCTTCTTCTTCTTCTTCTTCTTCTTCTTCTTCTTCTTCGTCTTCTTCTTCCCCTCCTCCTCCTCCTGCTTCTCATCCCGCTCCCCCCCCCCTTTTTTTTTTCTCCTCTTCCTCCTCTTGCCCTGAAAATTCCATCTTTCTTTCTATTTTTACAGCCCTTCCCAATTTTACATATACATTTGGATCCAAAGGAGATTTATTTTCGATAGACTGATAATGAAATACGGCTGACCTTCACATCTTAGAGTTAGAATCAGAAAATAGAATTAGTTTTAAAAGACACCAAAGAGGTTGGCTTGCAGTCAAAAGTGCTTAGATTAATTATTCGGCCTTAACTATCTCTCAAATGCTGGACCATAGTCCCCTCAATAAGTAGTCATGATCATTCCCTTATATAATATGAAAGATGTTTCTTTCTTGCTGTCTTTATTTACCATAACCATTAGAGCTTAGTTAATGAGATAATTTCTAAATTCTTACTTTTCTTTTTGGTAAGAAAAGTATTTAGACCTAATGCTAGTATCTTATTAGGTTTAGTCATCTTGTCTGCGCTTGTTCATATCTGTTTGACAGAGTTGTTAGGTAATATGGTAATCCATGCTTTACACCTGTTTTCAAGCTGAGCACTGCATTCCTATTTTGAGTTCCTTCCATTGTTCTTTTCAAAGCGCAGTCGGTAGTCATAGAGAAGAGAAAGGGTGGAATTATATAGACAGCTGTTTCTAAAACTGTAACTTAGGTCCTAGCAAAAAGATTTCTCTGCATTACGTTCAATTATACATACCTTTGATCTCAATTACAATCCTTACTTAATTGCTAGTAAGTCAAATGTTTGACAAGTTTTCACAACCTCTATTTCAATCATAATCTCCTGGGAAAGAATCGTTGTTTAATAGAGAAAATAAAGACAACAAATTAAAGCAAAATTAAAAAGCAGGACTAGGAGCTGTGAAAGAAGCACTAGTCGTATTAGAACAACTGAAATCTCAACAACAGCAATGCCAAGGGCGTCTTTTGGAGCTCGTTCTGAGGTCCACATAAGTTGGGGTGGCCGTCTGTTATGTTGCTCCTTATGTTGAGGTGATTTTTGCAGCCTTGTATAATTATAAGCTCATTGTGACTTGTATTCTGGCCGGAGTTGAAATATTTGTCTTTGGCATTTTCTCTCCATTTGATATATTCTATGAAGCCTGTTATTACACACAGTTAGTTTTTCACCAGTCTGTCATTGAGGTTTTTATGATGGCTTTGATTTCTTGATGAGTAAGATCGTTTTCATTCTGATCCATTGATGAGCCCTCGTGTACCAAACCGTAAGCCCTTGCGTTTGAATTTCCATCTAACTTGCAGTGATCACGAATCCACTGGAAGATAAACGACCGTAATTTTTGTCCACTCTATTTAAGATGTTTGCGGTGGCATGCCTTCCAACACCGAGCTTTATCCGCCTAGCATCGCCACTTTGGCTATGCGCACTGCTAGTGTGGAGTTTTCAGATATTCTAATAAGACCTAGCCTTATAATAATGGTTGGGTCAGATATTCCCTAACACTAACAGTTCCATTCATTTCTCCCAGTCCCTTGACAGGATTGCCTGCTATTCTGCCTATTTGGGAAAAATAAGGTTATCAAATTTAAAACAAGTTCGCCCATTTTTTTCATTTGAAAGCTTTGAGAATCCATATTATAATATATTAATCTGTCATAGCAATTTAATATGATGTGGCAAAGTCATCAAAACACGCTCAATTTGAACTAGAACATACATATATCTGTTTATTTATTCAGAATGTTGCCATTTATATAATTTATATTTCAAATCTATCATATTTCAAGTTTTATTTGCTGGAAACAGAGAGTGTTAAGTTGCTTAGCCTATTGAAGATCTTTTAAAAGTCGCTCTTTTTAAATTCCTCGAAGGGCTTTTTGCACGTTGATCGAATCCTGCCATTACCTCCATCCATAAGGTTTATGCTTCTCTTTGGTGTTGTGATAAAGATATTAGAGAGAGAGAGAGAAGGGGGAGGGGAGATAAATAAATAGAGAGAGAGAGAGAGAGAGAGAGAGAGAGAGAGAGAGAGAGAGAGACAGACAGACAGACAGACAGACAGACAGACAGAGAAAAGGGGGGGGGGGGTGGGTGTATGCTACTCAAAAGTTCTACAAAATGAAATGTTTCATGGCCAAAAATATTTGCATTAAATGAAAAAAAAAATATGATCTCTTACACATCTTTGTTGTGGACCTTTAAACATTTTCTTCAAAATCATTTTTCATTGGTATGAATTTCTTACGGCTTTAAAGAAACTTTCTTTTCTTCTCCAGATGGATTTATATGACACTCAAATATCAAGATGGTTCGCACGAGGATACGCAAAGATCACATCATTTGACCATATTATCTTGTCTTTTATCTGAACATTATTGTGGGCACAGTACATCATACAGTGTATTTAGTGGATTGGACAATATGTACTACCCGCTATTTCCTTGTTTATAACTATGTTTTCCTACAATGGAAGCTCATTGCAGAAGGTGATTTATCATTTTAGATTATTGTTTGAAAAAGATTCTTAGCTAACAGCTCACAAAGTTTGGTAAAATAAATGAACGAGCCTTTAGGTTTTAAAAATGTGCTTCAAATGCAAGATGGCGGTCGTTACCATAGCAACCGACAAACATTTCAATAGGAAAAAATATTTGTGTCTAATTTGAATATGGGCTATCTCTTGGTAACTTTATTTTAGGCCTTTTTTAGAATCGTGTAAAAAGAGTCTTTATTACCTCCCCCACCCACTTTAGGAGGTTGAAAAAATTAATCCAAAGAACAAGAGCCTTATAATATTGAAATTTAAACTTTTACCTTTTTGGTCTATTGAGATTGTGGCTCAAAAAGTGGAAACCAAGATTTGAAGAAAAACAGAAGTTATCCTTTTTTTCTTCTTCAAATGAAAGGTGATGGATACTCCTTTTCTTTTCAATACAGGGCAGTTGTCTTAATGAATGAAAGATAGATTGGCAATCATTTGATACTTTTGAAAGCCAGGGTATATCCCTGTGTCCATGAGGTATGTGGAAGTATTATTGGTGGATGCGTTTTGTCATACCATCGTCAAGTAAACCTGTAAATCTGTTGATGAGACTTACCAAAATCTCTGATTTTGATTGGTTCGTTAGCAAGTTGTTCATAAAATTATTTTGTTTTATTTCATTACAAAGTCAATTTTGTAATCTTTTATCATTCATTATGTGATATAACTTCATAATGTTATTGTTTATATCTGTACAGAATAAGTTGTTTTTATTTAAGAAAATTCAGCTTTTTATGTAAGTTTCTGTTTTACTTAAATGATACCCAAACGTCTATATAAGTTACTTCTTAGACAAAAATATTTTACCTTCGTTCACAGTAGAGCTCAAAGGTTTTGGCCTTTAATATTATATCACTCAAAAATCTCGTTAATCCTAAAATTGCGCTGTTTGGGAAGACCATTTCAGTTTATGTTTTCCCAAGTTATCCAAAATCTTGGAAGGAAAAAATTACATAAGATTACAAAACATTAGTAAAATTTAATCTTTTTCTTTCTGAAACGCTTTGTTCATGGAGAATCTAACGATCGACAACTCTATGTTTATTCCATTCCGCCAAAGCAATCATGTACCTGAGAGATAAAGAAAGGGCGGGTAGATGGAGGGAGGGAGCGGCCGGGAAGGAAGAGAGAAAGAGAGAGCGAGAGTGAGAGACTCACACTTTTTTTACAGGGGTTAGGAAATAAGGATGGCATTTAGATTATGAGGATTTGACCAAATTTATCAAATAATGTCCAAGTACGAACAATTTTGTCTTCTGATCAGCTTAAGGAGGGGAAAAAATGAGCTTTGTATAGATCTTTACCAATTCAGAGAAATGAATCGAATTGTGTTTTGTAAAAGTCGGTTATGTTTTGGCATCTCGCACCCTTGCTTGCGTCACGGAATTGAGATAAACTATCGTCAGATAAAATTCCTTATTGGAATGCTGTTTGTCGGCTTGAGATACATTTTTTTTCTATACACAGTGTAAAGGTTATTGTGGAAGATGAGTTGCATGCTTTTTCCTTGATACTCAAAAGTATTGCCAAAATCATCAAATATGAAACATCCTCCTCTGTTAAGCTATTCTTTGGTAAACTATTCCGCCAGCTATCTTTGTCCTTTTTTTATGTCTGTAAATTTGCATCATTATGGTATAAAACTAGAGAGAGACAGATTTTTTTGTACTCCAATGAATAAATCTGATATGTAGATAGTGGCCTATATACTAGTCTTGTATCATGTGCGCCTGGAAATGATAAACCAAGGCTGTGCGAATTATTTTGACCAATCTCCTTGCCATGTTTGGTGACATTCTTTACGTTTCGATGATGGTCTGGTTTCTTTTTGTTTGTTTGTCTGATTTTTTTTTAAACAGTAAATGGGCTTCTAGTTTCTATTTTCAGAAAAAAAAAAACATTTTTTTCCTGGGCTATTTAATGAGTAAGACATGGACCATTCATTTTTCTAGAGACAATAGCAGAATGTAACTGGTGAAAACTGAAGGCGGGTTCTAAGGCTTTTATAACATTTTCCGGGCCTAAATGGGATGCATAAACAATAAACAAAATTATTAAGGGAAACGCAAATCGGATGACTCCCCTGGCTGCTATAAACGCCGGTAGCACCCTGGCATATCGACTCACACTGGATTGCACGTGGAGGGGATTTTAGTGGCAGAAGTTGAGTTTGCCGTCCCGCACAAACCTTTCGTTCTAGGCTCGAAATCCACGCTACTTCTTGGAAAGCAATTTTAAAAAAAATTATGTCAGTGTTGGCCTTACTGACACTTTCATTCCATTATTAAAAAAAAAAAACAACAGTTAACCAAATATCACTCGATTGTAAACCAAGCCTCTAGGTGTGACCTCATAAAATGTATTTTGTACCTTCCCTGCTGGAAGCTATAGTGGACTGAGAATGCCTTTGTTGGGAACAACTTTTGCAGTAGGCCTACAATCAATAATAGTAAATCAATAGAAACACCTATGGTTTTTTGTATTTTTCTAAAATTTATTTTTCACTAAAGCACAAGTATAATAATTTGGTTACAGCAATCAAAGTTTATCAACCTTAAACGTTGCTTTTTCATCTATTATCTAATTAATTTGTTCTTCTTTGCGCCTCTTTATTATTATTTTTGTTCCCCTCCCCGCCCCTTGCTGCTTCCCTATCATAGGCTCTTTCTCTCACACACAAACACGTAAACACACTATCTCTCTATCTGAACATCTTTGTCTATCTTAACTGTTCCAATGTTTTGCAAAATTCGTCTTACCATCTGAATGAACTCTGTGTGATACTGGGCGAAAGTGAAGCGAAAACTATCGTTGTACATAGATACAGAGATACTTCACTTTCCTGTAATTATTATTTTGGAATTGTCTTTTCTTTTGTAATCTATTCGAAATCACACATCCTTGATATGCATACAATCTCTTTTTTACTCTCATCTATGATCATTTTAAAATACCATCAGATACAATGTATATTTCCAACAAACGATGATTGACCCAATATAAAAGCCTATTTCATATTCCTGAATATGCAAATTTCTACACGATATATTGATTCTCTTACAGAAACCTGTCCCTAGATCAAAACTATTATTTCTCTTGCCATCATGTGTATGATGGCCTACAAAAAATGTGAACTGCAAGCGTAAAATGGCTCGAATATAATTAGTACTATGCTAAAATAGTTAGATAGGACAATGTGTCCGTCGCAAAGACATGGGTACATTCATTAGTTTCCTACTTACTGCGCAGCCGCAAGTAATTATTTGAATATATCCAATGCTGTTCAAAATGTTTCCATTGTACTCACTTTTATTATTTTCTGATAGACCAATTTGTCTCCATTAGTAATGATAATTATTTCTCTTTGCTTGGAATGTGTGTAATGTAGTGTACACACATACATAATATGAACAACGCAGGTGGCAGAAGCTGAAATGAGTTTGACTATAAACGTAACCTAAAACACTCTTGAGGCTAAAATTAAGAACGCATTAATTAAGTCATTGAACTTTTGTTTGACTGTACAATATTACTTCGGTTTAATGCCTAGAACAAGTCACAAGAGAATAAAATAAATAAGTGTAGATAAAGAGAAATAATTCCTTCCCTTAGCGACTCTTATTTACTGGTTTTAAACAGTCGTAAAAAGCAAGAATGCCTTGAGTGTATCAAAACAGTCTAGGGCAGTCTTGCTCTTTATTTTGTGTTATGTGTTGAGAGAAACACCAGAGACTCGAGATTTAGCAAGACGTTTCAGGAGTCTGGCCCCAAGTTTCAATCTCCTTCTTTATTGAGATACGGACAGTTGCAGTATCAGCAGTATGCTTTTTTGTACTAAGGATTAAAGACGCAAAACCACCGCCTCCATTGCTCTGACCCACATACGCGAAAGCCTCCCCGTGAAACCTCTCTATTAAAATGTTTATACTCTCTGGTAACACTCACTCCGTGAGCAGCAGTTCAAAGCCGATGAAGTCTGGTTTCTGTTATTCTCAGATTGGTTAGAACCAATGGTGACGTCACAGGTTATCTCAAAATTATTATTTGAGTGAGCCTGTTGAGATAGGACATGTGAGTAAAGAGAGGGGAGAGGGGTTAGAATTAGATGCAATAGGCCACGCAGTTTCATGGCAATTAATCCTTTCAATATTATGCTGTAAGAAAGAACGATAAAAGTATACAACTTTTGTGTACAAAAATTATTATCAGATATAAAATAGGAAAACTTACATGCTTATGTAGTTTTACTTTTTAAATTTAATTATTTATCGATTATTTGTTTTCTTAATTACGTAAAAAAGTGATTTGTGCAGTGTTTGGGTGAACTGCGTAATTTAACTCAGATCACCAGACTTTCCAGAACTTAGAAACGGGAAAGAGCAGAGGGTCTTCAAAACCAAGTTAATTCTGATTTATTGATCATGTCCTTCTCGATACTGATAGATTATTTTGCCGCACAACCATTGACCCCAGCAGGTGAATTAGCTTTTCAAATAAAATTTAGTTTTATTATGCCAGTCGCTTTGAATTAGTAAATTTATGTTTAGGGGAACAATAGCTGTAACCGCTACAAACGTGCCACCAACGGACAGCAACAACAACAACAAAATTCAACAATAACAACAATAACTGCAAAAAATAACAATACCACAAACAACATCAATAAGATGAATGCAAAATAGTGTCTTTGACTTTTTTACTCTTTATGTGTTTCATGTATTATCTGATATTTATATCACAGAAAAATTATTATATCATGAAGAAAGTTTTAAATGTTTTCAATGACTGCCCTGAAATCATTTATGAAATCCAATTTTTAAATGATTATCCAATTATTTTATTTGTTTCTACTTGACATGCCATTTTGACCTTTGCGTGTTTACATGCTTCAACCAAAAGAATACAGAAACGTAGGACATAAAAAAGACAAGATTTAAATGTACCAGTGCTCACTGTCTGACCAATCGATGTGAGCTGGCATTCAAAACTGGGCGTGTAGGATATTGATCGTCCTTATGTAAAAGAACTAACACGCACTAAATGCCAAGTCTTACATTCATGTCTGTCATGTCACGTTTGAATTTGTTCCCGAGAGAATATTTTGTCACTATATATGAAGATCTATCACTAAGCCCTAATTTAAAGATTATATTAGAACTACATATATTCTGAAAGATTTATAACTTGTGTTTTCACAAAAATAAGTTTTACACAATTTTGTCGCTGCTTTTTACTTTTTTTTTAAAACAAATTGAATCGCATTTAACAATGCTCATCATTGATATACACATCTTTTAAAGTAATCAAAGTGCCGAAATATACTCGAGACAAGCATTTTTCGTCATTCTTATCCAGTGTAATATTACCTTTCTTTATTCATTCTGATTCGAACCGTCCTTTACAGTTAGGTAGTTTGTCTTAAAATGCTACTTGCAGAACTATTGCTGTTGCGACACAAAAATAAAAACATGAAGAGTGTTTCGTATGGAGCAAGGTTGAGATGGTGTAATCTACCATTCGAAAATGTCATTCCAAATAATATTTTTAATTGGTTTATCATTGTGTGTCGTCTATGTACCAATATTTAATAAAACTTCGTAGTTTACAATCCTTAGAAACTTTGATGTTCTAAAACAAAAAAAAAATACATATGATCTTTATCGATTTTTTAACAAGTTCAATCCCAAACATTTTCCTTCTTGAAATACGAGAACTGTTTTTAAATAAAAACATGGTTTATAATGTCTTTAACATATATCAGGGCTGTTGTAAAGTGTCTCTAGTTCGACAGTTAGAAGATAAATATATAAACGGTCGTATCATAAGACGCATAATTTTTTTTTTATTATTTCATCACAAATTCAGGGTCTGTTTGTCAGTTACAAAGCAACTTGTGAATGTTTAGGAGTATGAGAAGTACTTGTTGGCTTGCACTGTTAATAAAAGGTCTCTATAGAAGCGAATAAAGGGTGGGATGTTTATCGCCGGGTACGTTATGTTATTACTCTCATACAAACCATGTTGGTGCGCTGTCAAATTGAAATAAAAAAACATAATTATTGGTTTTACTGATCTTCTTTGTGTAGAATTTACAGTTATTCTAAATGACGTTGCATATTTTTCAAAATTATTATATAGCATTTTCTATCAACCAAAAGTTTTATTATTTATTGCATGCTCTTCTCAAGGTAAAAAAGTAATTTATAACCTTGCTACACTAAGTGTTTTGTATTCCTCTTCTTGTGCAATACTTCAAAAGATCGTTTATTATTTATGACTATGTGTTCATACAATGTACAGATTTACATAGATAAATACCATTCTCATGAATAAAATGCAACTTTCATTATCAATAATATATTATTTTGTTGTTTTTGTCGCAATTCTTTGTTTTGTCTTTGTCTAAAGCAAAGAGACGTTTAACAACAAATAAACATAAGAGTTCACTGATTAAAAAAAAGAAAACATTCTAATAGTCATAGTATGACTAAAAATTTTGAATCTTGCATTTTGCTTTTACATTTTCAATCCATTTTCTTGTTTTTTTTTTATTTATTGTATTTTATTATTCTTTTGACTAATTTCAACAGAAGTTAATGCTTATGCATAAAGTTTTATTTGTTGTGATAGTAAAATGTCATTAAATCTTTACCCTCTAGTGAAAAGGAAAAAAAAGCGTGTACACAAATGCCTTTATAAATAAGAAAATAATTGAACTACAAATGAAATCACATATTATCAAAATGAAATTCCGTTCATTATACAAATTATTTTGTACATTACAATCCAACTTCATTTACGATGAAAAAATAAAAATAAATTTTCATTTCACTTATCTTCATAATCTGAAAATATCAGACGATTAATTTGTTGTAATTGCGTCTTCATAGTGTTGAAATTGCATCTGAAATTAAAGTTCTCTCAGTGGAAACTGTTCAAATTGAGGGTTATATTACATCCCGTTTATTTAACCTTTTCTAGAAAATAAGACCCAAGACGAGATCAGAAAGTAGAATCCAAAGCAGGAGAAATAAGAAAAATCATTGTGGTTGACTTCGGCTCAAGCACTGAAGACATGATTCTTGCGGTGAAAATTGGAGAAGCTAAGATTTCATTCATTTTTCGAGACGATAAATAATATGTTCGTGAATGAGATATACCCAGTAAAGAATTAAATCGTCATGAAAAGTTACCAGAACAGATAATAAGAGGGTAAAGATAAAAAGAAGAAACTTAGCAGGAGTGAGGCCTTTTTTATTCAATTAGACTCGATTTGTTTACATGGCCTCGAAGTTTTACTAAAAATCTCGTCTTTCACGTTCAATCTTCTAACACTATTTTTTTTTAAATTCCATAATAGTTTCATAATATATATATATATATATATATATATATATATATATATATATATATATATATATATATATCTTTGTAGTTTACAATACAAAAGATAAAACTTTTGAGACAATTTTAAGTACTTGCAGTCTGTCTTAATCAGCATTTCTCTCTCTCTCTCTCTCTCTCTCTCTCTCTCTCTCTCTCTCTCTCTCTCTCTCTCTCTCTCTCTCTCTCTCTCTTTCTCTCTTTTTCTCTCTTTTTATTATATATATCCTTGTGAACTGTTAAGGTGCCTTATAAAGTTTCTTTTTACTTGTGTATTCATCAAACATCCCCCACCTATTCGTGCGCCTCGTCAAATTGACTCAGCAATAATATTTAATGCCTGATCGATAACATCAGTTTCATATCGACGTGTCCTTTTTTCTTTTCTTTTTTTTATGACAAAGTTTTAGATGTTTCACTGGATACACAGGCTATAAAAGCGTTAGTGAAACAAAGCAGCCCGTTGTTCTCTTAGCTTTCATTTCTTAACGCGGTTATCGTGACAATTGGTGAACATCTACAACCATAATCATTACAGCAAGGTGGCTGTCTCCAGAATTGATCGCTCCCTGCACGCAAAAGCTTAGCTTTCGTACTTCACCGCCAGGTAGAACCAGGTTTGTAGGCAACGCAATCGATGTTATTGTTATGGTGACCCAAGTAAAAAAAAAATCAAATTCTAGAAAACTCCATTATTTTAAACTTAGAGTTTATTTCCTTCGCGTTCATATTCTCTTTTCTTTTTTCATGAACTAGTTTTTCAGTATATAGTTCCCATCTCTTCTTAATTCTTCAAATCCTTGTTTCCCGTCGTTTGTCTTTTTCCTTCAACCTACTCTGCCTTTTCCCTTCCTCATCTTTTCTCCCCTGTAATATTCTTCTTCGTCTACTCCTCTTTCTCCGCTTCTTTTTTCATTCTTTTCCATTTGTTATCATTTTCCTTCTCTTTAAGCTTTTTCGAACGTCCATTATACACTTATTTTTCGAAGGTCTTTCAGTGTGTACTGTACTATCCTTTGAAATGAAAAACAACGTTGCACAAGGTTATTGTTAATAGCTGTAATGTTAAATATGTACTTCCCAGACAAATTACAAAAAAAAAAAAAAAAAAAAAATTTCAGTATTGTAACTAGCATGACATAGTGCTGGCTTTTAAATCGGACTTTCCGTATGTAAAAGCAATGAACTATCCCATAATTCTAGCAAATGCATCACCAGTGATGTTCTCTAGGCTCTATTTTCGATGGAAAAATCATCAATATTCACTTTTTACATCTTTTTTTCTCTATCAGAAGGATGAGCTTTTTTTTCCATTGAAAATGTTGCTACATATTTTGTTAAAATAGGCGTATAATATTATAATGCAGTCAAGAATAATATTTTCTTACATAGTGTAAATAACTTTAGTCTTTATAATCATAATACACCACCTATGCTAAATTGATTTTGATTATCTGGTTTTGAGACATTTTAGGTTTCAGTTTGCTTTTCATTATCACGCAATTCGATGGCCCAATTTGGGCTATTGGTTTTTGCCAGGTTTTGGTCGTCTAAACACCTTGGACACAATCTGACCGTCAGAGCAGAAACCAACAAAGGCTTGACCATGAGCTGGGTCTCATCATTCGTCAAAACTGTGTCGTCTAAACACCTTGGACACAATCTGACCGTCAGAGCAGAAACCAACAAAGGCTTGACCATGAGCTGGGTCTCATCATTCGTCAAAACTGTGTCGTCTAAACACCTTGGACACAATCTGACCGTCAGAGCAGAAACCAACAAAGGCTTGACCATGAGCTGGGTCTCATCATTCGTCAAAACTTGCGAGGACGATATCACACTCTTGTTGCGTAATGCGCATCTCTGGCAATTACACACAATTTTCTTTTTTTTTTTCTTGCTTCTATTCAGACTATGTTGATCCACCGTAAATTATACGTATTAAGCCAAACCTCAGCTTGAATTACATCATAGATTAGGGGGTTTTTTTGTTTATTTTTTTCTGAAGTAATGTTTTATGATTGGTACCTCTGGTTTCATTCCTAAAAGACAGTTAAAGGTTTTGGCTAATAGTTGCTAGGTTTCAATAAACCCTAAAACTAGAATTATATGTTCAGTAGCATTTTGCACTTACTGCAAACAGATGCTCAATGTAACAGCCTATCACTTATTGTAAGCAGGAACACTGCAACGCAATGAAAAGGGTCTGGGTGGTTTAGAATGTTAATGACTTTGACATTTTATCGCGCTGTGCTTAATTAGTTATGCAGCTTGACATCCAGGAACTGAATCGAGTAGACGATATTATTCTATTATATAGATGCATCTCTAGTTTATTAACTTCAGACGATTGTCAAATAACAAGATCTAGAATAACTTTAAAATACATGACCTGCAGAGTTTAGGCTTTGACATTTGGACCGTAACAGTAACACTGTAACAGTTCGACGTAAGTATACTGCGCTGAATTATTTTTCGCATATTCGAGGTAAATGAATCAGTGAAGCGAATTGGTCGACAATTGAAATAAGTGCATAGAAATAACGTGGAATTTGTGCAATTTCCTGACACAATCGGTTTTTTTAGTAAAAAGCGAAGCAGAAGCAACTGACCAGAATTGACCAGTGAGACTGAGGCGTCTCATGTCTGGTCAAAACTTTGTATAGGTTTTATAATGATCGGTGAATGTCAAGAAAAAAACTTTCAACGCAGAGTTAAGACAAACACCTTCCCCCCTTCCCCCCCCCCCCCTCTGAAAAAAAAATAAATTAAAAAAGCGAAATGAGCGCCTTCTTGAGACCAGTGCTGTAACTGGAAAGTAGAGCGGGGGGTAACATTGTGTTCAGGTTTGTGTAGTGAGCCTACATGCATTTAAAACACTGGGTAGAACTTCTTCTCAGGATGCATCAAAATTTTTAGCAAACACTGATATATGATGCGCTGCAAGTTGTCATTATAATGCTCGTCCAAGAATAAAAACATACAACATTATTCTTTCCAACAATATTCCAATGACTTTTCTATAAGTGTGGTGTCTTCAAAATTCAGTAACTGGCTTGTGGAATTTGTTTTTAAAATTATTCAAAAGGTTTTACTGGTTTTACTTCCCTTTACTTTTATAAGCGATATTTTAGTTTTATAGAAACAATACTTTTCCCTGAAATCATATAATTATGTGCCAATTTGGGTAGAACCCGAGATATTTCGTTTGGGAATTGAATCTGGCTATATGGCTTTTGTCCTTTCATTTGGTTGGCTACAAGCTTGATTCCTAAAAATGTCGGGGTTTAAAATAAAAACATATAGACTTATTCAAGAGGGCATTGTAGTTTCTGCAGTCGGTTCTATGGTCTTCAATTAATCAGAAATAATTCCTACTATATTTGATTCGTATTGATTACCTATCAACCAGGTTCTTCCGGTGGGGTTCGAATTCTTCCGTTATACCCGGCTTTAGGGTTGTGATATATAAACATTATATTGCTATATTAAAGTTGAAAGATACATTTACTATAAATTTATAGTATAATACGAAGGTTGAGCTTGATGGAGGAAAGAAAAATGACGCAAACAGAATTTTAAATCGATTCAAAACAGAGTGCACATGAATAACATGCATTTTTAAGCCTTGCTTGCATAATATTTCATTCAACAGTGTAGTAACTCTCTGTTCATATTAGTTTCATTGCTATAACATATAACATAACTAAGTTAGACAAAGATGTGTTCAACCGCTGCATTAATTAACCCATATACATCTGACGTGTCAGTTAACTGGACGAACCCTAGGCAGTCTGATACTTTAAGCCAACCAGGGCAGAGCAAGAAATCAGAACACGGGATTTGCGTGCCAATAAAAGGTCTACGCAAGCACGGTTAAAATTAAAAAAATCAGTGTGAGACAACCTACTATTCTTACTAAAGCTACCATTTTTACTTCTAATATTACTATACTTTATGTACTATTGCTACTGCTACTGCTTCTACTACCACCACCACCACGGCGATTTCTGCTACTATACAAGTGTTTCTACCACTGCTACCATTACCAGTACGAGTTTAATACTATTACTGCAGCAAAATGCTGCACCTACAACTATTACTATTATCAACACAATAGGTCTGCAGACACAGTTTTGCCCTTCCATCTCACTTGGTTTAGGCACAAGTTTACATACATCAGAGCACAGATTCTCTCATACTACTTATGTCAAGTTAGACAATAGATATATATAGCTCATGCAAATCTAGATGTGACAATTAGTTTCAGTGCCATCACCTAGAGCTTGATGCTTTCATAAACCTGATGCTACGCGTTTCACAGCAAGAGCGTTTAGGTATTGGCACTGGCCTTGAAATTTTTCGTTCAGTAAGCTGTTTGTAGCTCTGCTAATCAGATTGATCAATCTCATGATTTAACAATTAACTTCAATCATTCAATCATGATTATTAAGCTCAACTTTTTTTTTTTATTTTAGGTAAGAATTAACTGAGATATGTAATAGTAAAAGAAGAAAACTGTGTTTTCCTTCTATTTCTTCAACTTGCGTTTGTTATTCCTCTTTCTTTCTAATTTTTTTCAGTGCTACTTATTTGCTAGTTGGGTATGATACAATTAAACACAATGATAGTTAGATCGGCAATGAGTAGACATTTTAGAACATTTAATTTCCTTTCTTTTTCAATATTTCACCTCCACAAAATAATGATTATAGTGAGTTTAATATCAAAGAATTCTTGACACTGTAAGAAATTTTGACCCCAGCACAAAATAATCATTTAAAGACCTACACATTTTTTATGCGATACAAGTATGTAATTTAGAACAAAACTTTAACAAAGGGACATAGCCATATAAAATAGTAATCCTTCTTGATAGCCCGTCTTTTTGCTCTCTTTTCTTAGATACCATTTTGGAACAACAAACAGCCTGTAATGACCAGGGATTCAGGTTGAAGTAAGAGTTTCATATTTCACTGTATTAGGTAAAATCCAAATCTCCCAACTATGCAGTAAACTGATGACTTAATTTTTAATCTCCCAAAGCTAGTATTTGATGATTTCAAAGATGCCAATGCTGATGCAATACTATTAACAATACTACTACTTTTGCTGCACACATTGAATGATTCATTATTACTGCGGAAACTACCGCTTTCATAATATTTCTCTTGTTCAGAGATAATTTTTTTACACAAATTATAGTGGTATTTTGAATTTCCCCGAGAAAGGGATGAATAAAGTTAATCTTATCTTATCTCATATTATCATATCTTATACAATGAATATGATTCATGATAAACACACTGGTATATCCCAATAATTACCTCCAAAATTAGGTAAAAATAGAAAGGCATAAAATTAAATAAAAAAAAAATAACTGACACTATACTTGTTCTTATGATTATTTAATTCTTTTATTAGATCAACTTGGGCAGGTTCACAAAAAGTTACATTTCAGTAATTCACTTATCAGTAATTCAATCATAGACAGCCTTTGACTGATATGAAAGAAAGATCATTAAAAAAGTAAAAAAAGCACACAGTGAAGAGCAATGAACACCTCTCTTAAGCCTCAAACATTGCTTCAAGAATTTCATATTGAAGGTTTACCATTAGCAAAACTCTGTGTCATTTTTTTAAATTTTACCTCCTATGTATTGATGTTAATTTATTGTCAGTCTGAAGTTGTTCTTGAGTGGAAATAATTACTCAATAAAATTCTTGAAAGATGTGTGCCATAATAATATAATATAAATAAGAATACACAATTTTGATCAAATATTTGGCAGTGGATATAGCAACTAACCACATTAATTAAATATTTTTACCCTTCTCTAATACTTTACTGTGTTGGTAAGGAAGTATTTTATTACTATAAACAATAAATAATGCTTGAGGAATAATGAAGAGGTATTTTAACTTTAAAAATTAAGAAAATTAAAAGTAACTTTAGTAGCTTGAAAGCAGTTCATGTGGTCCATTGAAATTAGGAGAAACAGGCACTTGCACTTGTTTTTACACTGATATGGACTACTAAAGAAAATATTTTGAAGTTAGTACCTCAGCACATAACCAAGCTATCTCTAATGAGTTTTATAATCAGGAAAAAGTACACTGTTCAAGGTATGCAAATCTAAAAGCTTCTCACATGGACTGGTTATAAAACCACAGGTTCTAAAAGGTATTAAAAAATATGAACACATTTTACAGAGAACATAGTGACTTGAGAATATCCAGAGTAAAACAACTTCAGTTAAAAAAATATCCCAAACACTAATCACTTTAAATAACAGTACAAGTAGATTCTTACTTTAAAAAAATTAGATAACTGTTTAGCTCCAGACTATGTTAAGGATTTAAAGACATAACAAGATGAGAAGCATAAAAAAACCAACAAAAAACAGTTTGAGTAGAGAATTCAAGTAGGAGAGTATATATATATATATATATATATTTATGTATACAATTGCTCAAAATTATATGTGGGCAATACATATGAAAGTAATCCCCAACATATGAGGAAACTATAAAACTTTTAAAAATCAGAACATGAATAAACAGGATAAACGTGGTAGAATATTTCAGCACTGACATACTATGACCTGAGAATAGGGTTAAAAATGATTGTAATGCCTGAAAGTAAAGGTCTAATTGTGGCTTTAAAAAAAAAAAAACAATTTAATTACGCAAGTCGAGGACAAAAGAAGTTAAATGAAGTCAAAAGTACATGCAAATATAAATTTCAATCAGACTTTAACCTGCTTGGCCTAAAATTATACTGTCAATAGCTGTTTTCCTTTCAAATGTTACCCTTCAGCATAAATAGATTTTTGTGCAGCTTTTACCTAAATTTCCAACTTCCTTGATGCTTGAAATGAGGTAAAAGGAACCAATTTAAACTTTATCATTCTATCTTAAAATGCACACTGGATTTTAAGAATGCAGTCACATCTGTATTTCTAAAGTCAAAACTGAGTAACATATCTTACTTTTTGCGCGATAAATTTTTAGGGGAATAAACAAATTGCCAAACAAGAAAAATACAGCTATAAGTCTAAAATCTTAGATTCAGACTTACAGCTGTAATATTTTCTTCCAGCAGCAAACAAATCAACATAAAATTATATTAACCTTCAAAAGATGAATATTTAGCAATGCCATTGCAAAAGAAATAGTAAATTTCATTCCGATGTATTTGCATGAAATAAAAACCTTGCGCTCATAAAATGTCCTTACTTTTCTTAAAAGAAGATATAATCTTTTCTTGCAAAAGTTTTTATATAAAATATCTACATTTCTTGAGAAAGTAGCAATTAGCACCATTTTAAAATGAAATGATTTTACTAGGCCAATCTGTTCAGCATTGTATGCATGTAAAGCTGTCCAGTGAAAAAAAAAAATGTAAAGATAAAAAATAGTACAACAACTGTGCAATCTCCCATTAACTTGAACGTACCAACTGTTTAGTTTTCTTAAAAAATTTTGGTCTGGAAAAGTTTGAAATTCCTTTAAAACTGGGAGTGTAACTTTTGAAAACAGTTGTTCAATTTGAGGCACAAAAACAGCTTTCAAAACCACTACACTAAGTACACGGGTAGTTTATACAGAAAAGTCACAAAGATATTGTATACAATAGTAAATGATAGTTTTGGAAATGTACATGTTTGCATAGAGATAAATCAAAATATGTAACCTTTATACATAAATATATGTAAATATTTCTTACCATAAATCAATATGTTTGAACAATATAATGTGTGTGCAACACAACCCATTTAAATACATAATGTAAAAAAAAAAAATCATGATAACAGCACAATAAATTTTGATTGACTTCCGCCATGACGGAAAAAAATTTGGAGTTGAAAATGCTCTCAAAAAACTTTTTGGAGAAGACCTTCTTTCTCATATCTCATCAAAATTCTAAAATCAGAATGATCAAAAAGTAGGATCAGCAGCAGGGAATAGAGAGATACTATGTACATCTTTGGCACAGTTACTGAAGCACAAAACTAAATACAGAAAGAAATGAAGATGAAAAGATCATCTCTCACATAAAAAAGATCATATAACAGCAAGACTTACCTTCAGTGATAACAATATGTGATATACAGAGGGGTTTTTTGATGTGATAATTTTAAATGAAAAAAAAAATGACATTGATTTTCAGTCTAGAATAAATATGAAATAAATTATTTGTGGTTATGGGCTTTACTAAGAGCATTAACAACAGCTTACACTTCACTTCTGAATAGTATAGTTACTTTCAGTCTTGTGTGTACCTAAAGCAAAAACTTTTTTGGGTCAGATTTTATTTTAAAGACTAGATAGTAAAAGGCAACATAGCCATTTGCCAGTTCTCTTAATCATTATAAATGCAAATATGAAACATAAGATTCATATCATTCCTTAAACTTCTACCTCTGAAGCCTTACCAAGATGATTTATGCAAACTTTTCAAAATCAGTGAATACTATTTGATTTTGAACTTAATTCTTACAAAACCACTGTTTTCAAATTGAGTAGATATAGACTTAATTCATACTTCTGAGTTTTTTTTAAAAATGATTTAAAAAAAATTAGTGAAATGATATTTGTTTTACTGAAGAAACCCACTTCAATAACAAGGGCAATCTGTATCAGGTAAAAAAATATTACATCAAGGCAGTCATAAACTCGAATAAATTTAACAAATGTAGATTAAACTCCATTTCAACTTTATATCACTTTTTAGAATAGATGCACTGAAAAAAAAATTATTAGGAAAAGGTAAAAATATGGAGGCCAGTGTTCAAATAAAGCACTATATCAAATTACAGCAAAACACTTCCCAATTCCTTTGGCTTTTTTAAAGTATCATCTTCTTCCCTTTTTTTTTGTAATAATTTTTGCATATTAAGTCTGATTCAATTTTACTAAGGCATGGAAAGCATGTTATCATCCAGTAGTACATTGATCAATCTGAAGGGATGAAGTTGTGTCTTGAAGTTTAAGGAGCAAATACTTGAGAGGCATTTCCCAACTTTGTGCGCTTCTCTTTAGTTTCGAAACAGTCAAGTGAGAGTCAATATTACCACAGATGAATCTCAAGAGACTTGTATTTGCCTTGAGGTCAATGACAGATCACAAAGATCATATGTGAAGACCAATATGTCAAGACATCTTGATGAGGGTCTGAGAAGGATAAAAACATTTTTTTTCTGTTTGATCAAGTTCTTAAGCTTATCTGAGATGAAATTTAAGTTTATGTCCTGAAATGAGAAAAATATTTTAAAATATGCTTTTCCATGCATAGTAACATAAAATATTAAAAATTTAACTGTACAGTTTAAATTTTCATCCACACTATATTTTGCATTGTCTGTTTAACTATATGATTTATAAAAACTTTTACTATTACCAAACATGAATTAAAGAGACATAACCTTTCAAACACTTACCCTAAGGTTCCCATTTATTTTAAATGCTGTGTAACATTGACGCTTTTAGGCATTTAATCCTACCCTTTGGATTTACCTTAAATTGATGCACAACAGATGTTTGAGTGACGCACCTTCATATTCTATCAATTACGAAAAAATGCTGTGTAAAAAATAAGAACTGCTCGGAGGTATGATTGACGGATAATTTCTGGTAATAATAGAAGTTGAAATTGGTATTACGGAGCAATTTCTCTCATTCACTTATTTGAAGAGCAAAGGTTTTGCCAAAATTTATTTAATCTGACAAGTTTTGAAAAAGCTATAATATTTGTACAGCCTTATTGATTTGAACAATTAATAGCCATTCACATTGATTTACCAAAGATATTTAGAACAAAACTCTTATTCCAATTACAGCTACGTATAAAGAGAATATGTATTTACCTTCTAAATAATAATTATGGAACCTATGCATAGGCCATGTGCAAAGCTCTTTGATGAGACATTAGACAAGAATCTTTATCTCTTTCTTTCAAATTGCATCTTACTTACTGAGATAATCCTTTCGGAAAGCAGAGCTCATTTCATTCAGCAGTGGATGAAGCAACCTCTTGCAAAAGATTTGTCTTGTCCTCTTGTACCTCTTCTTGAACTGAGGATGAGTTGTGTTGCTCGTGGGCTGGGGATGAGGTGACCTCTTTTGAATTTTGTGTAGAGGTCAAATCCTCTTGAGAAGAGGTTGGTCCTCCTCCTTCTTGCATTGAGGGTAAGACTGTCTTCTCTTGCAAAGAAGGTGATACAACCTCTTTTTCCATAGGAGAATGTGTAACCTCTTGGGAATCTTTGCTTGAGACAGAAGTGCCAGAGTTATTTTCCTCACTGTTGGAGGAAAGCTGGTCAAGACTGTTCTCATTTGCAAGTTCTGAGTCTAAAGCAGCATTAGAGTCCTTTAAATCGCTGCTAGACTCAACCCTGACGTTGTCGTCAGAGTTATTTGTAGCAGGCTGAGATTTTTCTATTGAATCAGTAGGCGAAGAGGAAGGGGTTTTGGCTGATTCAGCACTGATTCCAGTGGTTTCACTAGAATCAGAATCCAGCTTATTTGCTGGGAATGTTAATTTTTCAGCCTTTGTAGAACCCTCATGAAATTGGTTCAAATTTTCATCCGTGCTATA
The DNA here is from genome assembly GCA_033675545.1 of Elysia crispata. Classification (NCBI taxonomy): domain Eukaryota; kingdom Metazoa; phylum Mollusca; class Gastropoda; family Plakobranchidae; genus Elysia; species Elysia crispata. The sequence continues at coordinate 33,406 of JAWDGP010005812.1, forward strand.
TTCTGCATTTTGCTTACTGTTGGCAGCTTCAGGATCAGCATCTAAAAGGTCTTGTCTTTCTAATTCCTGTTGGATTTAAAATTTCATAAAGAATTTAAAAAAAAATAGGAAAATATTCTTAAAAATCTAATACTCTACCAAAAACATAGATACGATCAACAACAATAAACAAATGAGCATAAGAAAACCACAATTGTGATGATGATATTGCAAAACCAAAAATAAGATTTGTTCATCAAAAGTGAGATGTTAGTGCTGAAAGGTAATTTTATACTTATTTTAGTACCTTTAATGAAATCATCATTACAAATGACATTTTTCTTGTAAGAATTAAAATAAAAAAAAAGTTATAAAAAAAAAAATTAAAAAGTGCATAAATACAGTCTAAAACTTCTCCTATAACAAGACTAATCCAATACAAATTTAATTTTATTCACCTCTAAAAACAATTATCAAAAGTTTGCAAAAGTTAAAAAAAAAACATTCATCTATCTATCTATCTATCTATCTATCTATATATATATATATATATATATATGCATGTTTGTATGTATGTATGTATGTATGTGTGTATGTGTGAGATCCTGTCTCACCTTCGGCAGCTCATCAGCTTGGACTTCTGAGACTAGAGCTGGGGCCTCAGGGATACTTGCAGGAGTTACATCAACAGAGTCTTCAAATTTATCATCACCATCATCTTCATCATCGTTTCCCTCTTCAGTAGTCTCGTTTTCCTCCTTACCAGAAACACTGTTTGCTACCTGCCCCTCTGTGGCAGTTTGATGCTCTACTTGCAGAGACATTGCCATCATGATCTCTGGAGGTGGAAGGAAAGGTTGATCTGGCTCTGGCATAGAATCTGCTACCTCTCTCAGCTTGTTCGCTCTAGCAGAGGCAGATGACCCAAGGGAAGACATGGTCGAGTGTTCGGACTGCTGAGAGAGGGAGACATTAGCTGGAACAGGCACAGAAAATCGAGGAGAAGTAGATCCTGACCCCTGCGAAACAGGAGGGGAGAGAGGGTTGCCATCTGATGCCCAGTTGAGGACCTTCACATGGCCTGGTGGAGTCTTCATAAAGTCTGGAGAGGTTGGTAGGAATTCTGGCGCATCTGGATTCAATCTGACTTCTAAGTGAAGGGCATCATTGCTCTGATGATGTTGGTATGCTGAAGCTGGATCACTGTTAGGTACGGTGTGGAGATACTCCTCATCCTCTGGGGCGCCAGATGAGCCAGTGCAATCTTCCCACTCTTCACTGTCTCCATGGCTATGAGACTGGGAAGAGGTGCTCCTCACCCGCCCACTCAATGAGGTCTTATTTCCAGGAGTTGGGAGCAGCCCTTCTTTACTGGCTGGAGGGTTCCAGTTTTCTTCTTCCCCAACCAGAGAACCAGAAGAGTGAGGTCTGCTCTTGTTGGGGTCGCGGGATGACTTACTTCCCTTCCCACCATGTTTGTTTCCTCCACTTCCACTAGAACGAGAACCTCTGCCCTGCTGTTGTTTTGGTTGTCTCGGTACCTGGTTAGGAGTCCGACCAGTAGGACCCCTGCCTGGGGTTGTAGAGGCTTGGGCCTGCCTTGGGTGGGAGTGAGGAGGAGGTGGAGGGGAGGATGGAGCAAGATTATCATCTCCATACTCAACCTCTACACTGTTATCCCCTGCTGTATTGTCAAACTTGACAAGCAGTAGCTCTTTCTGACACTCTACCAAACGATCATCTCCGCCAGACCAGGTGCGGGGCCGTGCAGATTTTTCTCCTCCACCAGGACCGCCTCCACTACCTGGAACTGCTGGTGACCCACCTCTTCCTCGCCCTCTGCCCCTACCACGACCTCTACCTCGAGGTGTTCCTTTGTTTCCATCTCCAGCCGGCGATTGTTGTTGCTGATGTTGCTGGGACTGCTGTTGCTGTTTAATTGGTTGAGGCTGAAAATCCTGTTGATGCTGTTGCTGTTGGGAGCCACTATGCTGGTCTTGCGGCAGACCACCTGAAACATGCAGCAAAAACTTATTGAAAATTTTGGTACAGTTAGCCATAATATGCTTAAATTTATATTATCTTGATTTTCTCTTTTTTATATCTACAGGCCAAAAAGCAAAAACAATATTTTAAATAGAGGGGCGGCAATTCAACAGTACATAATTTAAAAGTGAAAAAGTCTGTGCTGCTCACACATATTTCCCATTTAGAACTATAGTTTAGATTGAGGGTCTTTCATGAATGCCTTCAAGAAATATAATAATATATATATATTTTTTTTTTCATAATCCTTTTCTGAATTCATGTATAGAATAGATTTTTGGGCAGAAAAAGATATAAGAAAAGGGGGAAAAATACTAAATACTATTGAAACAATGCAGATAAAATTGGATGAAATCCAGCAGATCCCCAAGTTCAAGTGTTTTAAAAATGAGAAAGAACTCAACATAACCTTTCAAAAGAATCTCTTCTTAAAAGTACAAACTTTTGGCTTTCAAAATTTGGAATAATCAAAACTTCTTAAAATCATAAGCTTTTTCCTCAGAAAATTCAGACATGTTTTGCTAGAAGATTTGTTTCTTCCAAAAAATTGACAATGTTCATTAGATCTTGCAACGTCTCTATTAAAGAGTATCATCCCCTTGTGGACATGTTTGAGCTTCTTAGACATTCAAAGATGATCGTATTTTTTTTATTTAAATATGAAAATGATTGAAGAAAAAAAGTATACTGCTGGTTAACTGCAAATTTTTAATTATTCGCCTTCTGTTTCAATTTAAGATAATTTCAGTGAAAGTATTGTAAAGTACTGTTCCTAACAAATAAATTTTTGTATTGATTGTGCTTGTAGTAATTAGAATATAAGACTAACTAAAAACAATAGAAAATAACCAAAAATTGAACAAGGTCACTAAAGGAATGCTAAGCAGCATAATTTAATAAATGATTTTTGCTGACAGAACCATTATTTGAAAATCAAGAATTTGATATTCAGTTAGTTCTTTTAAATTAAAGGATTTTTTCCTATGATCTTCATTTATTGTTTTCTTCATCATTCCATTTCTGCTTTTTTTCTTATTTCATTACCCTTCCAAAGTAATGACTATTATGCTCTAAACTCACGAATTTTGTATCTTACATAATTCTGATTGTGAGACCATGATCATTTAGAACTCTGCTACTTCTAAGCAGGACATAAAAATTTCACAGAGGAGCCTTGTATAATCAACTTTTTAATATCATATAACGCACAAAAACAATTGCTCCTCTCAGATTTTCTTTAATCCTTGGCAAAGATTATCTCGGATCAGTTTATGTATATCATGTTCATATAGTCCTAACTTAGAAAAAAAAAATTGATCAACGAAAAAATTGCTGTAAATTTAATCATGCCACCCTTGAAATGCTAATAAGTCTGTTAGAGGAGAATGGAGTAAATGATTTTCAGAAATGCACAAGAATAAAAATAATAAAAGGGGTAGGTTTGTTCACTACAAAATGGAAAAACAAAACAAACCAAAAATAAAAGAACATAAATATTATTAAAACGAAATAGAAAGAAAATGTTGAACATGTTGTACCAATTGGCATGCCATTAAGTCTCAGTTTAAGGTGGAAATAGATGACCATAAAAAGTCTTTACTCCAACCAAACCAAATATGTGTGCAGTACATGTTAAGCTACGCATAAAAATTCCCCTTTCTTTGCCTTCATCATTCCAATGTTTTAATTGCTTCAAAATATCTAAATAATATGAGTATTAAATATTGCTTTAGAAAAAAAGGATTAAAAAAAAAACCAAAAAAACAAAAACATACCAGTTTTTGCATAGAAAATGACAAAAAATATATCACCTTGCAAGTATTCAACAGTCTTTTGATTTTATTTAATTTTTATAAAGTAGTCCCTCCACTACTCTTTTATATGCAATGAGATATATTTTTATATATCAATATACAATAAGAAAAAAAAATATTAGAAAGCAATTTTCACAGACAACGACAAAAGCTAAGTCAATGAAGTGTTCAACAGCAGTTTTTTTTAAACTTTATAATAGTGACATAAAATATTTTCCAAGGGAGCTCAAATTATGCCTGCTTTTGATAAAGCTAAGTCACTCCCTTTAAAATAAAGTTATTTATTAATTTTTATTAATTTTTCCGGCCCATACAATGTAAAGTGAAAAATATAAATATACATGTTTTATCCTCAGAAGAGAAGCTTGTTTAATTATGGTTTCTACTAAAGCTGATATTTGAGATAGTAGGTATAATAGGAAAACTGGAAACAAAACTAACAAGATGCCAATATCCGTAAAAGCTGAGTAAAGCTGGCGGAGTGGCAGCATGCAGATACACATTACTGCAGAGCATACCTTTGCCAATGACGGCACTGCGAGGGCGCTCCTCTCGCTCACCACGATCAAACCGACCACTACCAATGCGGCCAGCTTTATAGAATATATATACAAAACCATTTAAACTTTACTTTGCCAAATGCCAAACAATGACTAAAAATAAGTTTGGCAAGTGAAAGATATTCTCAATGGCAGAAGATTACTGCACCAAGTGATGAGAAATTATTTTCACAAAAAAGATCGTTTATTGAAGACATAGTGTTTATCAGGTTTGTAACTCAAAAACCGGCAACTAAAAAAGAAGTAGTCTTTGATGTGAATTAAAATATTTATTCTTTTTTATTATTATTATTTTAACTATTTGTTACCATTGGTTTGAATAACTCAATTTAAAGCTTGTCATTTATCAAGTACATATTGAAGTTGATACATTGGTTACAATTTGTGCCATGCTACTTCAAGCCCTGGATCTGTGCATTGCTGCAGAATGTGTGCTCTGTCCTGCAGTTGGTTTCCAAAAAAACATACCTGAGAATTTTTCACTTTTTACTGAAAAAAAAAATAATGAAAGTCTTTCCTGCTTCAAGGCCAAAATTCAACGTTTACTAGGTATAGAATGACATAATTTTTATTCAAATGTGCAAAATATTAAAAAAAAAAATCAAGGTGAATTTTCCTGTTTTGGTTTCAAGATGTTTTGAATCAACTAGTTGATTAAAGTGCAACAGCTGAAGTAATTTTATGAAAGACATATAATGTATATCATACCTGGTCTTTTTGCTGGTTCCATTTTAGATGAAAAATGCTCCTCTGACCTGTAAAATAAAAGGGTGTGTGTGTGTGCAAGACTATTTACAAAAAAATCAATTACATCAGTTTAAAAATGTTAGGAATGCTGATGTTAAGCAAAACATTTTTAAAAAGGTCCTAGTGATAAGTAGCAAAATATTTTTAGTAATGAAAGCTGTTATTCATTAATTTTTTTTTTATACATTTATAATTCTCAACCTAGACATAATCGGCATTAATAACTTTAAAAAAGAAAAAAAAAGAAAAAGATAAAAAAAAATTTAGTAAGGATAGGTTGGAAATACCTGTTACATGATAATAAATTTAGAGAACAGGCTAAAAACAGTTTTATTAGATTAGAACTTTTTTTTGTTCGTTTTTCATAGCATACAAATAAATTACACACGAAAAAAGAACTTGGAATCTCTGCTGTACCTCTTACAGTTTATCTTTCAACATAGACATACTGCAGTATTGGGTCTCTACTGCACAGAACCAGATTGGCTCATAGTTTTGAACTCTTGTCAAGTTGAAACATATTGTTCCGAGTTTACCATTTCTCCTTGATTTAAAAAGTCCATGGGATTGTAGTGGTGGACTCACAATCTATCTCCAGTCACAATTCTAAACAGAAAAGTCTCTCCTTCATCATCATACCACTTCCAAATTTCCTTCCTTTGCATTTTCATTTATGTAACTTGGGAGAGATATCACCATATGAGCAATTTCTCTTTGCTTTACCCTTCCATTCAATCATAAAGTCAACTGATTCTTGATCAAACATGTCAAATGAAAAAAGTGGCCTAATCACACACATTCGTCTCTAGGATCCTCTCATCTACAATTCCTTACCTATTTCAGAATTACACAACTACAAATACATATATTTCCATAAACAGATTTCACTGTGTTATACAAGTTTGCAGCAGAACATTCCTAAGCTATGAGGGATTCAATTAGAGAGCAAGCTTCATGAGAAGATGCCTAGATGTCCTCATTTTTTCTCACATACTGAGATGCATCCCAACAAAAAATATGTTGTACCTTGGTGAAAACGATAGGTTCAGTAGTATTTGGTAAAATTTCAAGACTGTGCAGAGAATTTTTTTTTTATTTTCGGGCACACAAAACTTAATTTAAGCAGTCACTCTCGTACGTATAATTTGTTGCAATTGTAAAATATTTACAAACCAAATGCTTTCATAGCATTATAAACGTTACTCACTCTGTAGATATGATCTTGTCTGCATCCCATGCTCTCCTCCAGCCTCCTGCCTCATTCTGCTGTCTCTCAAGACGTTCCCTATCATACTTCTCTCGCTCTGCTCTCCAGTCTTCTAGATTCTTCCTTTCCTTGCCTGTCATGATCATCTCCAGTGGTTTCTTTCCTTGAGGTCTCTCTTTTTCCTACAAAGATAGTTAACCCATAGTTTAATCAATAATATTCCAAGATGCTTAAACCTAACAGTTTCCAAGTTTTCCAAGTTTGCTTTTTATTTTTGAGCATCAACTTTGGTACTATCAAGTCGAGCATCTCATTCCAGTAAAGACTGATGGAAAAAAAAATTATGTAATGAAAGTCATGCATACCCAAAGTACCAAAGGATAAATTTATCCATGATGAGTATTTCAACAAATCTTGCATAAATTTATCAAATCAGTTTCACATTATTTATCAATTCTAATTTGTGAAAAAAATTATTTTTATTTAGTGCTTTTGATCTTTGTATCATAATGCTGCATGGTGAAAACATATCCATTGAAAGAAGTGGAATTATTAATTTTACAAATATTTCCTCATGGACCAATGTAAATTAATGAAAAAGAATTGCCAACTGTTTAGTCCTCAGTATAGTATTTCTTCTGTAAATCTTTTAAAGAGTAATGGAACTCCACTTACTTTTTCTCTCTGAATCTTCATGGTCTGCTTGACCTTTGAGAGGTCAATGCCTCCCCCAAAGTTTCTAGGGTGGCGTTTGTGGTCAGCAGTTTCCTCACGACGATCAGATCTCCGTCTGTCTGCAAGAGGGTTGAAAGATGGGTCTGGTGGTGGACCCTGCATCAATTGCAAATATATAAAAAAGTATTTTTGTTGGACTGGATTGCGAAGTAATTACACATCTTTAATTCCAATAGTGACGCACATAAATAAAACAAAAATTAGTATCAGAACAAAGATTTTACAACTGGTGAAAGTTCATAAACTATGAAACTTGCAGCACTCCATAGGGGATAACATTTATTTTGACTCTTTCTCTCTAGATTGTTGTTTAAACTCTAATATTTTCTTTCTATTCTACACAACTAGTTCATAATTTTGGCTGGGTTGTAATAATTTATGCTGTTATTGATTTTAATGAAGTTTTGTGTTAAGTTAGCAACAAGGACATGACCTCCAAGGCTCTAACCCTCCTTTTATTCAAATGGCTTTACCTTTCTTAATTTATTTTGGGAGAGAGAGAGAGAAAGAGAGAGAGAGAGAGAGAGAGAGAGAGAGAGAGAGAGAGAGAGAGAGAGAGAGAGAGAGAGAGAGAGAGAGAGAGAGAGAGAGAGAGAGAGAGAGAGAGAGAGAGAGAGAGAGAGAGAGAGAGAGAGAGAGAGAGAGAGAGAGAGTGGAGAGAAGACAAACAGACTGACAGAAACAGAGAATAGAAGGAAGAAGAGAATGTATAAAATCAATGAAATGTTACAAAAGTTCTAAGAAAACTGCGCCACATGAAAAATTTGTTCAATAAATATTGCAATATTTTGCTGTAAAGAAGATAAAAAAAAACTGAATCATATTTATGTTTTGTTTTGTTTTTGTTTTGTTTTTTTGCTTCATCAACTGCCTTGTGACAAAGATTTATAAGGGAATAAAAATTCTCTTTGACGTTATGAAGTGAATCAACATCCCAAAATAAAGGGCTTTAAAAAATTGTTTTCCAATGAATCTAAAACACGAAAAATAAAAAAAGGAGGTTACACAAAAACATTATCTTTACAAACAATAATTAAATGCTATAATCCTGTGAAAAGCAGTAAAAATTATGACTTCTGTATTCGAAGGCAAGATAAACACAAAATTAGAAAGCTTTAAATAGTCTTATACTCTTATTCACATCTCCAAAATTTTTTACTGTAAGACTAAGAAAGACTTACATCACTGTCTTTAAGTCTGCCTTTATAGGATGAGGGAGAGTTTGATGATTTAGTAGAGTCCTGAGGCAATTCAAATTAATCCCAAGGTTGAGGTCATGCAAGGATCAAAATACAGAGCAGGCAGCATAAGGGTTAGGTAGCAACAATGATTCAATTTTGAAATCTCAGATCTTCATCAAATCACATTTCTTAAAAGAAACTTTTCATCAGTTATGTTTGGAATACTATTTGTGGATCGAAATTTCTTTCATGCTAATTTGTTTGCTTTTAAATTTCAATATGTGAGGGAAAAGGTATTTTCAGATGTAAAATTAAACTGCTTGTGAAACGGGTATTATTATGATTTGTTCTGATGTTAAGACTTAAATCAGTTTGAAATTTAAATTTGTTAAAAACTAATGGACAGAATCTATATTGAGAAATAAAGTCCTGATATTAATTCTTTCTCTATCAAAGACCTACATTGAAGTCTTGCCTGTAACGACCCCGACCACCACCACCACCACGTGATGAATTGTGGTTTACATTGGATTCCCTGCTCATCTCCATATCCTTGTAGAAAGGAGTAAGAAATCATGCAAAAACCAAATTCTAAATTGATGACAATAACTTCAATAAAAAAACTGAAGTCAAATTTAATTTGATCACAGATGTGATTTTATACAGTGCTCTAAATTTGATTTATGACAAATATTATGTTTAACTGGTTTTACAAATTTAACTTAATCAGTTGATTTGCAATCATTTGTATTAACGTTTAGATTTACTTCATCATAAAGCCCTACAATGTTCACAGGCTGAAATTGAGAAAATGAAAATTTCATTAGATTTGCAAGCCTCTATAGCCCTGCCCAGAGAGCGATCCTGAGTGTGTGCTGGTGCCTGACATATGTAACAAGTAAAGAACATGCCATGCAGCATCAATACTCACATCCCTGTCATACTTTTGCCTCGGCTCCTGCTGTTCAGACTGGCCATTGCAAAATGTCTGATGTTACAAGCAAATAAAAAAAAGAAAAAAAGGAAAAAAAAATACATGCCTTTAAAAAGCATACCAAAATCATGCAATGCACTTAGGCCAAAACATTATGCGATCAAAACAATATAAGGATCGAAAAGTTTAGTTTCCCTTTGCATTTTATAATTTTATTGGGTTGCTGTGTGACTATTCATTTTCAATTAATGTAAACTTTCATATATTTTAAGGGTAATTAATATACTTATATGCATATATTTCTTGGACTAACAGTCAGTTTGTATTCAGCATATTTAAAAGATGCTGAAAGTTAGTTTAAAAGTTTTAACATATATTTTTATATCAGAAGAGTGCAAAGATAAAAAAAAATTGTACTGATTCTAAACTGAATTGCTTCTTTCGAAAATGTACGATTACTAGCATGCATACCTTTTCTATTAACAGAATAGGGTGGATTATGCGTTAAAAGGACAACTCCATGCTAACAGGTTAATTTTTTTCTTTCCTTCCTTTTTTTAGGTTTTTGAAATGACAAACATCCATAAAACAAAGGGTGCTGTGGGAAAGACAATGCTGAAGTTATAGATCTTATTCCTTTGATTTGAGTCTAGCTGCTCTAAATATATAAGCTCTAGATCTAGAATCTATGTCGAAGCAACCTTTTTAAATTCTTTACCTAAATCTTACACAATATCATGTAGTTCTAGATCTAGATCTATTCCACACAGTTTTAGATCTGCCGCCGCCTACATTGTATGCATACTTTCAGTTTCATTCCTGTCATCTCTACCCAGCTGTGCTCACAAGGAAATAGTTTGCACATTCGTCTTTTTCTTTTAAGAAAATAATAATCACATTTTTGCCTCTGATTATCAAAAAATGCTATTTTGGTGAAAAATAATATTACCACTCCAATTTTTAGGGCATTTTACAACTTTATGCCAAATTTGACAGTCCTAAGTGGTCTAGAAATGCTCGGTTAGATGGTTCTCATTTTTTGCCTAGTTCCATTATATATAGATAAGAATGTTGAGGCAGACTGCTATCCATTTAAATAAGCCCTTTTTTCCAGTAGCAAGATTTTCCTATGATTTTTGAGCACCTTTTTTTTTCATAAAAATACTCCTTACAAGAACAATTCCTCATTCATACAAAACTTAAGCCTACAAACAACATGCAATCAAAGCCTGTGATGTTTATCTTGCTTAACCTAAACAAAATATTTCCATTTTTCAGTTATGAAATGAAAAATTAATAACAGTTAATTAATCTGGTTAGAAAGATTAAAAAACAAAATTGCAAAAGTCAGAACTGTTGATTCAAATGTTACACCCTGCAAAAATGCACCCGAAAAGGACAATAACATGTGTTAAGATTCGCATTAAGAAATGCATCTGTTAGGTTTGAGTATTCCAAGATTACCTCTAAACCTTACATATACAGACAGCATCTTGAAATCAAGAAATAATCGGGGAAAATTTTTTTTTTGAAAGACTGCTACAACCGTCTTTACCCACAATGAAAACTTTTTTCTTAAGCTGCTGAGGACAGAGCCTTTAGTGAAGGAATGAAATGAGAAAAATGTTTGTCATCTTTATCCATGCCATTAATTAATACTCCATGAAATTAATTTCAATGGTTATAGGGAAATCCATAGCCTAGAGTTACAGCAAGAAATGGGGAAATAAAATTTAAGGAACAAATGGAAGTGTGAAAGAGAGAGAGGGAAAGAGAAAAAAGGAGATCAAATGATCCATGAACTTGATATAATTATTTGACGTAAAGGATCATTAATGATGGGAAGTAGAAAACACAAGGCAATCCAGGAGTGGGATACTTGCACATAAGTTTTAAGAATTAAAAAAAATTTCTTATTAAGTTTAAAGGCAATTAAGGTTCATTATAGAAACTGGCCCACACACGATTTCTGACAGACTTTTAACGTTTTAAATAAGTAATGCCCTTTTTAACTGACTGTGTCTAAAGAAAAAAATACAGGATTGTGACGAAAAAAAAAAAATGCTTGGAGTAAATAAAATAAAACTTTGTATTATCAAAGCAGGGAAGGAGACAAAGTCATATCCAAACCTCAAAATGGCAAATAGCTAAATTTGAAATTTTAAACAAATTTTGCTGAGGACTTTTAAAGATACATAAAACATTAATAATGCTCAAAGGCTCATCCCTGATCCAATAATCTACAAGTTTTAATACGAATGCTTACACTGGCATAAATGTGAAATTTTCACACAAGAAAAGATGCAATGGCATTCAGAAATACTGAATCTAAAATATTGAAGAATAAAAATTTAATTTGAAGAAGATAAAAATCTAGCTTGGTTTCCAGGGTCTGGAAATTTTAAAAACATAAATAAAGAAGAAAAATAGAAGAATTTTTTATATTACGTCTAGTTTGTCAATGTGAAAAAAAATTACTGTGAAAACAAAAAACATTTTCATGGCCTTAAATTTGCATCTCAATTTTAAATAAATTATCCTTTATCAATAATGAAATAAATAATGCAAAGCTGAAATTTGTACAAAGCATGCAGGCTAAGAATGTTTAAATAAATCAAAAACTTTCTTGTCATAACATTCTTTGACCAATCAAGAATTATTTGCAATTTGAAATAAGTTGTGAGAGTTATGTCAGACAAGATTTTTTTTGGTACAAATTACTGTTGACTCCAAGGATTTACAATTTGGACAATTCACAAATCTTATCAATTCATAAAATTCTAGATAAAAGAACCTGATCTGATTAAAGCAAAAAGGTGTAGGGCAACCTGATCAGAAAACCTAAGAATCATACTCTCCTCTCTTAAAATTTTAAAAGGGGAAATTAATTTAAAAAAATAAAAAAATAAAAAAATTCGTTCACTCTGCTTTTTCAATATTTTATAAATTCTCAATGATCATTCCTAAACATTTAAAAGGGACATTTATTAATTTATTGCAACTGATAAGTACATTTCAAATGAATAAAATTATAAGTGCAGAAAAGTTTGTTAAAAAAATAAAAAAAAATAATGCAGTAAACTGTTCCAAGGTCATGCTAGTAATACATATCAGATACACATATGTAAGTTAGCAGCAGTACATGATATGTGTTCCTGTATTAACTAATAATAATAGGTAGCAGAATGAGTATAGAGATCAGAGTACTGGTAAATATTCACACTTTCCTATATACTAGAAGTTTGGAGGAAAAGGATATGAATCCAAACCTTTGCTGGGTTTTTTGTTTGTTTGTTTGTTTAGGAGGGAGTGGGGAGATCATTTAAATGATTGTATACAGAATCCATGGTAATTAGTCAATCTAACAGATGCAATAATCAATAAATATAGAAGTCCATTATTTTGGAGGCAATTATATTTTTATATACAAAAATAATGATGTTTTCAATATTTATTTGCAGCACCTTATCCATTTTATTTCTCATATAAATGCTTCACTGACAATCTTAATTATAAAAAAAAATTAATGTTAAAAAACCATGGACCTGCTGAAAGTATATATATAATATGTTTGGGTAGATTACAAATATCAGAAGAGCGATGGAGAGCAAGGGGGGATGTTGATGTGTTGGTACCAGCTGATAGGGTAGCTAGCGGTGTGAGGGATCACTCACATGATCATTGGAGGAGGCTGAGCCTCGAGTAGTTGACAGGCGACCAAAGCGTTTGTCCAGGTCGCTCAAATCTACAATGGGCTCATACTCAAAAGAGTTTTCAGAAGTATGAGAGGGGATTCCCTGTGTACATACAGAACAATCACATGATACATTAAAAACACAAGCTCAGACCTCAGTCCGTGCATAAGAGTGAGATGAAGAAAAAGGTTTTAAAGACTAGAGCTTCAGGTGTACTAAGGTGCAAACAGATCTCAGACTGAGCAAGAGGGCAAATTGAGAAAAAAAGCATTGAAGACTACAGCGCCAGGTGTACTAGGGTGTATTTCTCCAATCCTATTTTTATTGTATCATGGCTTACCTGCTCTAAGATATTGCCAGATTACAGAGTTAATGGCTTAAAGGGAGTTCTCCAGATTGAGCAATCAAGAAGTAATGTAAAGCAGGAGATAAGATATGGTATTGAGAAAAAAATTAAAAGAATACAGCAATCAACTTGCAGCCTTCTTTTCCAATTTCTTAAATCCAGAAGAAATGTTCATAATGATTAGTAAAATAGTTGGTTTCATTACCACAACAGACATGAACAAAATCTTCAAGTAGATCTAGCATCAAAAAATTACTTATGCAAATCCTTAACAAGAGTTTCAGATAAAATAAAAGTTTATAGACGCTGTGTTTCAAAACCCATTAGTTTTTTGGGGTTTTTTTTTATTAAGAAATCACCAATGACCTGTAAGCAATCAAAACTAGTCAATGGGAAGCTAATAGCAAGCTCAAAAACCAAATGCAAACTAATGCAATGAAAATATGCCATGGGCCATGAATACAAAGACACAAGAAACAAACTAAAAACAATGGGGTGAAACTGAGAACTGCCTCTCAGTGATGCAGGTTAGGAGCAACTGTAAGTGGCAATTATTCACCACTGTAGAGGCAATTAAGGAGCAATGATTTGAAAAATGAGTTTTGAAAGGGATGTTTAGTTCATGAGACCACACCTCTTCCTTTGGTGGGGGCCTTCTCTTATTTTTTGGCGTGTTGGAGTTGATATCTCTCTCATGATCCTGTCTTGCGTGCCCCCCACGACCCTTCCCTTTAAAATCGTGCTTGTAGGAAGCCAAATCAGAGGTGTCCACTATTGGCTCATACGCATAGCTGGACGAGTCTCGAAAATCCTGCTCAGGACAAAATGTGGAGTCAATTGACATAAACAAA
>JAWDGP010005812.1:52500-77500 GCA_033675545.1 Elysia crispata
CCCACATTTAAATCCCAAGCCTTTTCCCCGACATCGCTTACTATAAACTAAGATGAAACAGCGCTTTGAACGATCTGGCTGCAATATAATTAAGCCTTTGAAACGCCCATTTCTGAAACGCAACACATGCATGACCATCATCGCAACTGTCAGGTGAGTGCTGCCGATTTTAACATGAAAGGTAACATAATGAACGCCGCCAAGTAAAACGTTGGGTTTTTTTTTCCTGTAAACATTTCCACCTTGAAAATAATCATGCTCTATACAACTAGCAGATGGTGACATCCACAACCTTTTTATTTTTAAAGAAAATATAGCCACTAAAGTTGAAATCTAGTTTGAATCATATCTTACTTCAAACACGTATCTCTTAAAATAGGATCTCCTACGGTTAAAAAAAAAAAAAATTAACTGACAAGCTATCTGCATTTTCTTATTTTAGTACTGCTGTAGTCATTCAAAATCAGCAGCCCTATAATTCTCAGTTCTTCACCACAATAAAATTCCATGACTCGCCAAACAGGTAAGATGAGGTCTGCACCAACTATAAGGAGAAGTGGGCGACGAGAATTGCACAGCTGGTGATACGATTATTTCTATACCGATTTGCTTACGTCTGCCGGAAGTGAGGGACACAAGTTTATGATCTGTGGCTGCTATGCCGTTATTAAAATTGTCGAACATGTTGGATGGCAGGCAACATTTATAGCCAAATATTCACTAGAAAACAGTATCAGTTATGCCGGTTTTTCAATTCACTGTCCTTTTTAATAAACCTTTGAATTCGCTTTGGATTAAAAAGATCTACCTATTTATACCAATAGAACATTGTAGAAAAGATTATCATTTCGATAAGTTTTCACTGTTGAATATTTTATGCGCTCCTAACCAAGAGAGTACTTTCAGTTTTCTAATCTTTACCTCTAAATACGAAGATGTAAACCCTAAAGTTGGCAGTATCTATGTACCCGGTAGTATGGCAAAACAAATGCTCGTTATCTGTACCATAGAATAAGATAAGAACCTCGATAAATCGTTTGCTTTTTTTTTCCCAAAATAAGACGCCTGTGCTGTACATCAACTAAAAATACCTTTTCTCTCTCTCTCTCTCTCTCTCTCTCTCTCTCTCTCTCTCTCTCTCTCTCTCTCTCTCTCTCTCTCTCTCTCTCTCTCTCTCTCTCTTTCTCTCTCTCTCTCTCTCTCTCACACACACACACACACACGCGCGCGCGGGCGCACGACAAGGTCGCACAAGGAAAAGACAGGAAACGACTGTACGCATTTACGATATAAAGAAAGCACCATGACCGACGGCATGAATCTACCAGGGTCGAGATGAGTTCCAGTTGTGAGAGCAATTAATAGGTGATAGCGATGGTAATCATTTGCGTGAGTGCTTGGACTATAAACAATAGCTTCATGCTGATAACATAACATAAAATGCTTTCGGCCCACCTATGATTTTCCAGACGGTTCGTCATACACATCTTATAAAAAATCCTTAAGTTGTTTTTTAGCTAAGAAGAGTACAGATTTGTCCATGCTCCTGCAATATAGAATTGACCCATTTACATTCAAAGCTGTTTAAAAAAAATCCTACATATACCTTTGAATGCCGAGTTTCTTTTGCGCATAAAACGGGTGCGTCATCAATAAATTAAAAAGTCAATTTGTAAAAGAAATTTTCTCATTCAGGATACTGACCTGAAGAATATAAAAGTGACAAAATCCTATGATACTCATAACAGCAGTCGTAGAATCATAGTTAAATTACAAATAATGGAAGCAGGGGCAGTTGTAAACAAAAAAAAAAAAAAAGTAGTAGTAGCAGCAGCAGCAGTAGTAGTAGTAGTAGTAGTAGTAGTAGTAGTAGATGTAGTAGATGTAGTTTTAGAGGCAGCAACAAAAGCAGTAATGGTGGTGATGGTGATGATGATGATGATGCTTTTAATGCTGGTGACAGACGATGATTATGATGATGGTTGAATGGGGTCGGGTATGCTGGTGTACGTACCGGTATGTCTATCCTATTCATTTAAAAACGCAGCATTGGTGGACGCAAAACATGACTGTGTCATTGTAATGAAGGAAAAAATATACAAGGTGAATGAGGACAAAAGAAATTTAATGCACGTTAAAATACTTGATTGTTGAAATAACAACCGCACAAATTGATATCGTTACATACCAGGCGTAAACTAACCCAAGACCGACAAGTTGCTTATGACGACTTCTGACCTTGCCGGCCGACTGGTGACAACACGGTTCGACCGGTGAGGTAGAGAAATATTTGGAATTCCAAACGCATATAGAATGCTAAGTAGGACCCGCATTTCATTGAAAACTGGTGTAATGTGGCTACTCCGCTGACACACTACAGTCAGCCGGCTCTGTAGCACAAGGCAGCTTGACAGAGGAAAACTTCTACACTGGCAATCGGCCAGTCGATCTTTTCATCTTGAAGACAGAGACATTAAGACAATCTGTCGCATGATTCAATACGTTCACATTCCTTTAACTGAAGTTGTACGCGGGGCGGTCTTTCTGCCAAGCATAAAAAGTATGAGACAATTGCAAGTATAATTATTTTACATTAAATTCATTCAAAAGACAGTTCTTTTGGTCCTTAACATAGAAAAAAAAAATTGTACTGCAATAGGTAGATTTTATATCCCTCACAATCAGCAATATCATACCAGACCCTTTAGAGGTAATAAAAAATTAAAAAAGGAAGGCAATATGAAAGCTTTCTGCTTCTGATTCACTTTTTATTCACTCGTAAATTTACATCCAATGGCATACAATCATAAAAAAAAAATATAGTACGCGTAGATTAACGCATTTACTACCCGAGTATAGAGCATAAAAAAATTACAGGTCCATCGAAATTAGCTTTAGTCTCAAAATTTCCATGAGTTATGTGGCATTAGTTTTTAGTTCTTATACTTAGTCCACAAAATCATAGCGATCTCAAGTTTTTTTTTTCTGTCTTAAGGCGGGACAAGGTCGATAAATTATAGAAAGGGCGAAAATCGACATAGAAAAAAAAAAAGAATACTGAGTGTTTGAACGTACACATCAGGTTGAGCTTCGATGCATAACGTGGTAGGGAAAAAAGAGGTATATGAATGATATCGAAGCCGGATCAGTCTTAAAGTGCTGAACTTAAAGGTCTGTATAACTTTTATATGAGAAATGTTAAGGTTAATCTAATATGCGCTTCTATTTCAAGAAAAGCAATACAAATTAAGGGAGCCAAAATCCCTGTCACTGATTGACAATCTCAAAGGTAAGATAAGGGAGCCTCAATGTGGTTTTTCGGGTTACTTTTGTTTCACAGAGGTTCGTGAACTGGTGCTGTTTAAAAGTTATAAAACCGACGAAAAGAGTAATGAGCTTTGATATTTTGTGATCGCAAAAGATGATAACAGAGGGAGAGTAAGGGTCATACAGGCAGAAAGAAAGGAGAGGGGGAGATGTATAGAGAGTGAGTCAGAAGAGGGAGAGAGAGAGGGGTCTATTGATAGATAGAAAGAAAGAATGAAAGGCAGAAAGAGAGAGATAGAAAGAGAGAGATAGAAAGAGAAAGAGAGAGAGAGAGAGAGAGAGAGAGAGAGAGAGAGAGAGAGAGAGAGAGAGAGAGAGAGAGAGAGAGAGAGAGAGAGAGAGGAGGGAGTGACTCAGTCTCATATGCTACGGTTTGACACAGATTCTGTGAGAGAAAACAGACAGAATTACGAGAAGCCGGAACAAGTCTGCAGTCCCTGGATGCAAGTCTTGCATTCAGCCGGCAACGGTAATGAACTTTCCACTATGTCCACAACACTCACTCTTTGAGTTTCCAGCACAAGAGCTGAGTAGGAGATATGAGTCTTGCGCGACCAACCATCCACTTCCACCCAGCATTAAATGATAGATGCACAAATTGATTCACAAACCACTGCTATAAGAAGAGGTTGCATCCACGCTTTGGGTCGCCTAGGTGGCCGCCCCTTCAACTAATTTGAAATGTGTTTTTTTTTTATTTAAACATCTTAACCACCGGGTATACCAATTGCAACATGATCAAGCGCATTAAATTCAATTAAAATAATATGAAAAACTAAATTTTACTTTCAGCGCAGGTTAATCATTTATGATTCACACAAACTGGTCAAATAATTATACATAACTATTTTTTAACTTTAGATCCCAAAAGTAAACTTACAAAAGCAGGGTCTAGATGTATACAGTTGTTTGTAAAATCATTTCATTAGTCAAAACAAAATGAAAATACTAAGTAGGAATTCATTTTGCACATATTAAGACTAGGCAAGCGCTTATAGGGTCTGATCATGGCAAACTCCAGTAGATGTTGGGCTCTCACTCCTGGCAGACACTGATGATACATAATGATTCAAATTGGTTGTTTTAATGTTATCATGTTAATCACTTTGGAGCTGGTGAAACGCTTTTGACGAGACATGTAATTATTTTAAAAGGCACTATGAGCAACGTTGCGTTTTATGGCCTCCTTCTGGTACAGGCATGCTTGACTTTAGCTTTGATAACATAATCCAAAGCATACAGCACAATGAGTCATAGAAAACGTGAGTTCATTCACTGTCACAAATGAGGCGAGGAAACATGCCTCAGATTATAAACTTAAAGTTATGGTAAATATTTCACTATTCTGAGAAATATTGTAAACATTGCCCGTTTAGTGCAATTGCGGAGACGAAGCAGAAGAAAATAATTAAAAAAAAAAAATGAAAAAATAATAAAGTTCTTATAGTAATATCTTTGAACGGAGTAGACTTTTTATAAACTTTTTATCAGCAATGACATTGGATTATTTATTCTCTTTTTGTTTTATTTTTAACTCCTCTCCAACGCTTTTGTGAAAGTTAAATAATTTATTTCACATTCAATCTAAAAAAGAAATAAAGAGCCATAGTCTGCGATTAACAAAGTTCTGTGGGCCTGCGTTGGTTCTAGCTCAACAGATCAGTTTTAACTCTAATGAGACGGAATGGTGTGTATGTGTGTCTGTGGCTGTGCATGCTCCTTAAGATAAAGACAACAACATGATATTGAGGGGATTGAGGACGCCTTTTTTTACATGGGGCAAAGTCCTCAATTACATAATTATATAACCTAAAATCCTTGAATCAGTGAGGCCACAATTACACTTACAGAAACGCCTGGGCCTTGCGGACAATTTGCTTCCAATTTCGTTAATCTGCTCAAACTGATATTAATTTTCAAAGCGGAGCATTTTAATGCGTCGATCTAAAATTCCACGACTCACAGCAGTTTGTTTATTTTCCCTTTCATCCTTTCTTTTTTTCATTTTTTTTTTTTTAATTTTAATTGCTGTGATCGGATAAGGTCATTAACCATCTGACCAAACCGGTTCCTCTCTCAGACCACCAGAAAAACGGGAGTAACAGGGTGAAACGCAGGCATTTTGAGCACTACAGGTAAAAACAATTACGGAGCCTACTTTGTGAGAAACCTAGGCACACATCAAGGGGTTTTTTCAGGCTAACGTACACAGTTGGGAGGGAAGCCTCACAACGTAAAATGATAGCGAAAGGGAGGAGAAGGGAGGAGCGGGGTCCAAGAAGCAAAGAGGTACAAGTCGACACGTGAGCTGATGTGAAGCTAGCAAGACAGTTTCCCCGAGACTGGCATGGGGGATGAGCCACGCTCGCAACGCAGGCCAGTCAAAGGAGATTTGGAGATGAGCGATGCTCGACCAAAGCAAGCATGAGTTTGCAAAAAAACAAAAAAGAGAGATGGGGAAAAAGGCAAAAAAGTCAAAAGCACACACTGATCACCTGGTTTCCAATACACATTAGCTCCAACTTACAGTCAGCAGTCTGTGTGTGTGTTTTTTTCAGGCAACGGTATTATAGAATTAGAGAAGAGAAAAAGTTGCATATAGATTTTATCCTTTACAAAAAAACAAAAAAACCAAGGCGTGGTAACCTATCGTTTTACTAAGATGATGCACCAAACGCGCACCCCTGTAGTACATACGTGGACATATCCAAAGGAACAAAACATAATGCATGTGCATATCACATCCCAAGAGGTTAAAGCATCATAAAAATGTACATTTTAACACTGCAAGCAAATTCCCATTTTCCATTTCTGGAAATAATAAGCCCAATTGAAGAAAATAGCAGCATGATAATAATATACCAATAATGATAAAAGATTTAAATACATACATACACAAACATTTTGCCGATGTGTTTGGAGTTCCTTTCCTAAGAATTTTAAAACTGGGTAAGCAGTGCGGCTTTGTCCAGTGCTAAATATTAAAAATGTTTCACCTGAAAAGCATCGCAAACGCTTGTAAAAAATACAGTTAGCACCTAAAACAATAAGTAATAGAAACCTTATGATAGTCCAGTGAACGGTAAAACAAGATCTTACTAGGAAACAATTCACGGACGCGATATGCAACTTCGATATTATCTTGGAAGTCAATGTACCAAGTCTGTCTTTGTCAAAGCGTTAAAACAAACATCTGAGAACTGATGAAGGTGATCCTGTCATATCAAATCTTGGCAGCGTGTGCCATGCTATCGCGCGTGCCGCGTAGATATTCCACTTGTAAGCGGCGCACCATGTATCTAAGAAGCTTGAAGAAAGGAAGGGTGCACACAATGTTTTTAAGTTAACTTGGAAAACTTCTGAAGGCATTCTGAACATTGCGGGTAGCCATATCTAGAGTTTCGTTTCGGATGCAAAAACCTTATTTTGCGTACATATATTTTAATCCTATGTTTATCATCTGAATAAACTTGCGTATTTCGTAAAACTGTATTCATTCTTCAGGAGAACCATGGATCAAAACCGTTTAATCATGCACACTTGCCAGTGAGCATCAAAATGAACTACAAAGATGACAACAAAAATCTTCTATAACAAAAAGAAAGAGCTAGAAGCTTCTTAACAAGAATGTGATCCTTGAAATAAATTCTAATCTGTTCATTCTAACATCGCAATAGTTATGAAATCATAATGCCACAACATTTCAAAGGGTATAAAATAAATAAATACCATATATGCTTGTAATACAGCTATGATATAATATTCTGATCATTCAGACTGAATAGGAAGTTTGCTTGAAAGAGCAATTGATTAAAAATTCTATGCATAGAGATTGAAAATGTATTTAGCATCTAATCAATTGTATTGGTATGTGAAATAAAATGTGTGAGTGCTGATACTTGGGAAAGAAAATCGAGCTCAATATGGTTTCGCCAGCATGTTCCTCATATCAATAAAATTCATATTGGTCTTTGGCACTGACTCTGTATTCTCTCGAGAGAAAAACTTTTCAAATTTATATGATTTGCTTACATCCATATATATATATGGATGGCCCTCGATAAAATAGGTGATAACCATCTATGCTTAAAAAGGGATCAAGACTGGAATTTCTTGATTTTTTTCCTCTTTAAATGAAATCATCTTTCATGAGCATTTAAATTCCAATCATTCCTTGACAAACATTTTTGGGGGTCATTTTATACGTTTTTAAATAAAATATGAGAGCAAATAAATTGCTATTATTTTTTATTTTTGCTAAACAATGATAATTTTTTAAAGAATTGTATACTATTTACAATCCATTAAACTGTTACGTACACTAGAAAAAAACGTTTCAGGTATACATGTCTACATTAGCTTCATTACTTCTCACCTTCCAAAATGAATACTTTTTACCAATTAGACTTACCATCCCATAAAACCAATATTGCTCTCTTTCATCACTAGAGGACAAGATTATAACCATAAGACCTTAATGCCTCACTTTACAGCCAATGACACTAGTAACATGAACAGACTCAACTTTAAAATTATCCATGTTCATTCACTGAGCAGAGCTGAAAACAGTATATCCTGTGTTTAAATCATCAAGGAAAATTTCATATAATGGCAAATATGATCCTACATATAAAGGAAAGAACCGAGCCATTGAAATATGTCATACTGAAAGCTGTCATAAATACATGTTATAAACGTAAAACTCAATGCACAAATATTCTTGATGCAAGGTGGTGTCAGGGGCCCCTGAATGCAAAACTTGTTCAAAGAATCACTAGCTACTGCGTTAAATTTGAAACAGAAGAAATACAGTATAGTTATAGTGATTTATCTAGCTTGACTCTTTCATTTATTTAGACTCAATAACTTTTTTTTCTTCTTTAGTAAAATTTCACTATATGAGAGCAAACTAGAAAAATTTACATATATGATATATATGTATTTGTAATTTTATGCACACTATTCTAATTTTTTTTAGCTCATGAGGTTGAAATGTTTCACTTCATTCCTTTGTTAATTTAGTTACAGAAAATGGATGTAAAGTATCTATTTATTTCTGTCTTATGTAATGTTGTCAAATCAACTAATTCATACACATCAAAAAATTAAAAGCCCTCTAATTTGTTATTTTAAAGTTGAGGGCTTAAAATACCATTATTTTTTTCATAAGCAGTATACAATTTCCTAATTTTCGTCCCCCAATCAAAAATGATAGCTTTTATTTCATCATTAATAATAAAAATAAATTAAAAAATACCTTCAGTACATTCTGACACACTTTTAAAATTGCAAACAAAGTATCTATGCTGCCAGTTTATTTCACATTAACCGTATGTGACAAAACTGTTGCAGATTGGTAGTTTTCACATTTTTTTAACTTGTGAGTGGTTTTAGAACTGCCTGCATGTTATATGTTTTGTGTATGTTTTTCAAATTATTTATGTGAAAGCAATGTCTTGCTAAAAAAAGAGGTACTTTGTTATTTTTTTAACAACTTGCTGGTTATTAAAACTTAGATAATAGTTGTTAATTGATATCACACTTAAACGAAAAAAATTCAAAATGAGCTTAAATTAGAATTATCTACTTCAATATCAAGAATGTAACTAGAAGAAATTTGTAAACACATCAGATTCCACATGGCGCCATCATTGATGCGAGAGCACTTCAATGTGCTTCTGAGAATATATTACTTTTGAAGACCACCGGACCTCACTGGGTAAGCAATCCCAAATTGAGATATAGATCTACACCCACTAAGAGGTAAACAGCTAATGAGCTATAAAATTTGGAATTATTGCAGTTATTGACCCAACTCATTTAAGCTTAAATTGTATATGTCTTAAAGTATTTGATAAGCTGAACACCAATATGAAGGTTTTATTTGTCAAGATATATACTTTTCAAGATATATAACTTATAAGGATTTTTGTGTTGCTATAAAATCATATTAAACTACAAGTTTCTAATTCGTCAAAAAACATTCAACGGTGAAGCCTAACCTGAGTTGGGCCTATATCTGCAAATTTACCTAAAATTTGTTGTGATGAAATTTTTAAGTGAAGACTTTAGCCTATCTGACGTAGTTGATCATATAAATAACTTAAATCTAGTATTTAGGCCTTATTGCTGTGGCTGAATTGCCCTTCATAATTGAGGCAGGGCAATATAGGAAAACATTTCTGTTCTGATTAAATTGTTACCTAAATAAATTGTATACATTTTATTTCACTTGAATTTTTGCACAATAGGTCATAGCCAAATTTTCATGCGCATGATGTACAGATATATCTAGATCTAGTCTAGATCTATCGAGACTAGAGATTCTAGACTTAGAATCTAGATTAGATCTAGACCTAGATATATATATATATGTCTACATAGAATCTAGATTCTAAATATATTTTTTTACTTTCAAGGTGCGAACTGCTGATGTAATTTTGTGAAAGAAAATCGAGAGTAAATTGTAATTTGAACCTCAAGATCCTTACTATATTTTAGTTGGCCATTTTTCTGTACTCTCATATATTTTGCCGTGTACTTACCGAAAGCTCAGCCTGCTAGGTGAGGTTCTTGTCTGCCCTATCCAAACGGGAACAAGGAATGGACAGCCTCAAGCTGAAGTAAACATACTTTGCTTTGAGGCTCATTCGAGCCGACACTGAGCAGACAAGGTAGGCTACCGTACACTGACTCCAAAATTTGGAACAGCTTTACATGAATCTACAAAACAAACTCCAACAAAGGGGCTATAACCTCTTCTTTTTTTTTTAAGTGTGTTTATAAAGAGTTGTTCTTCTTAAGCGGCGAATAACTGACGACAGGACACTTTCTACACTCTGTCTAGATTTGGTCGGAGTGTTACAGCTCGCCCTCCCATTCCTCCCACCCATGCCACCACAATCCAAAGCTGCCTTCTATAGTTTTCTTTTTTTTTTTTAAGTAATTTTGATCGACACGCTTGAAAATAACTATTACAAAGAGATAAGAAAAGATGTATGTTTCAATGACTTGAATCCTCAATGCCTGGCATAACCCGTCACTATCTAGATACATGGAGTGGCTTGATAGACTTTATCAGTAGGTGGCTTGAAGATCAGCGCAGAGTAAACTCACGGCCAACAACATCACTGCCCACATCAGTAACACCAAAGTAATGCAAAAGTAAGAAGTAAAAGGGAAATAGAAGTAAGTCGCGATTAGGCTGTTTGAGAACTGTACTAACGTGTGTGTGATTCTTTTTTGAAACACGTTTCAGAGAAACGTAGAAATCATTGCTGCGGCGCCTGTAAAGCCCAAGGCATATTAGAGTCTAGAAGGAGAAGATAAGCTCTCGGTTCAAAGATCAGTCTTTCGGATCCCTGTTGTCCATATTTTGATTATTGAGATCATGGATATGAACAGGTTTAGAAATCCCATGACAAGATAATGGAACTTTAATTAAAGAACATTTTGCTGTCCATTGTGATGTGAAATGGTGTAAACTGGTTGTCACGCCGTGAGATCTTACCACTAATCTTAATAAGGGACAAGTCTATTATGGTATTGAAAGATAGAAAGATGGGTTAATGGATGAATGGATAGATGAGTAGATTAAAAGAAAAATATTTTGATCATCCAGGCATTTGAATAATGAAAAATAAACAAGAAAAGTAAAAGCTTCCAAAAATTTCTAACGACTAAGAGAAAACCTAAGCCACGGCTAATATTACGACACCAGAGGCAACATAATTTTAAGAATAAGAGGAATAATTACTGTCTGATTTTACTTTTAGAACGAATAAGATGAATTTTAAGGCTCATTTGGAACTTATACAATCATTGCAATCTTCAAAGTTATGAAAAATAAGTCAAATAAGTGAACTCATCTCTCTTTTATTCAATTTACTTTTCTTCCTATTTCTTCGTACCTGTAATGGGATGATTGCAAAAAATCAAACTGTATTACTATTAAAACAATCATGTTACCTTGTGTGAATTTTGCACAAATAAATATTAGCTACAAGATAACGACTAATAATACCCACTTAACTTATAATATAAAAGGAGATAATGATAAATCTCCTAAATGAATATAATATTGTACTGGTTGTTTCCCTTGAACCAAAAAAAAAATTAATGATTTCGACTGCCCCGTACAATGCGGATTGCATGAGGACCACTAAGTCTTAATTTATTTACACACTTGATGCCGCTGATAGAGCTCTTGAATGTATCTTAGCAATATAGATTTTACTTTTAGGTTTACAGATCTTTTTAAACTTTCATGTAGATTCGGTTTAAATTTAATGCGCAGCTAAGAATTCAAACAAGACAATGCACTTTTATGTACTTAATGCGAAAATTCAAAGCTTTCGAATAAGCGTTTAAAAGGATCTAATAACATAAAGGGAAAGTATAGAACTAATCTATTTCCTTTTTTTCCAAAAAGATTTAAGTCTTTATCTTGTGTATATAATAAGAATTATCGAGATGTATCTGGATCATTTAAGTAAAAGGATAGATATCAATATCTTTACAAGCTTATTTAATAAGCACACGCATCCCAGCCCGGGTTAATTGACACCATGGTCCCGTTCCTAGAAAGGGGTTTTACAGTTTGTTATTATAATCCAGCTAATTCGATGCAATGTTGAAATTCAATCTAGGTTGTGCGAATCTTGTGACATCGTCAATAATATCAAAATGAAGAATCGTGTAAAATTAACCAATTTTTTTTCCTCAGAAATGAATTGACAAAATTCTTCATCTTAAGCTTATAATACTCTTGGGTAAACTTTGTTTCAAAATAATACAGAGAACTGCCTAGATTGGTGCATTTTTAAAGCATTCTCAATTATGTTTTATAGGTCACGCTGTTGTGAAAGAATTATTTCTTCCAAACCCAACTCAAAGTGGCATGACGATAAGTAATGTAGTTTTGAATGTCATTGTTTCTTTTCAATGTACAATTCTTTAGTACTTCTGTATGTTCTGTCTGTTCATATGCTTATTAAAATTTTTTTTCTCGTGTTATTTCTGTTCAAATACCACTAAATTTTTGCGTCCTTTTATTCGCCATACCACATCAACAAAGAACTATTCCATCAATTAAACTTTTTTTAATATACATGAAAATGAAAAACAAAGCCGAGTAAAAGAAAACGGATTTTTATATACTTTAATATTGATAGCATTGACTTTAGCATGAGGTTGATAAAATGATGCTTTGTGGAGAATAATATTAGTATATTATCTGCAGTTTTTGATGCGGTAACCGTTGTATATCTCTAAAAAAATAAAATTCAAATTCATAAGGTAGTTTTTTTTATTTATGAAAATTATTTTATATAATATGGATGATGGCTGCTCCTAATGAAATGCAGCACTCATAGACTCAGAATTATCCTGGTACTTATCAGAATTGTAACTGAAAACTCACGTGCCCTCTATGAAACAAGTTAAAAACAACAGATCATACAATAGATTAGGTTAAAATAAACAGATTATCTAATCTGAAAACAACTTTTAATTATCGTCTGTGAAACGTCATAATGTTAATCCCTAGGAGCAATCTTGTTTTTCTGGCTTTAAAACTGTATCTGATATTCCTGCTGGTTTATACCTCGGTACGAAGATAATTACGCAGACAAGTATTAATTTTATTAGTCTTGCACCCTATGTTCCATGCAACAAGCAATAAAAATTTAGCTGTCACCTTACATCTCAAACTTGCAAATAAGTTTAACAGGGTTTGAATTTTAATATTTTCCGTTAAGATCTCATATCATATTATAAAAAACCTAAAATTAAATTAACTGTAATTTTATCTTTAAAAGACAGGAGCAACAATTGAATACAGGCTTTAGACCCATGTAAAAGTTAAATGTGGTTTCGTTACTTTCTGGACCTAATTAAAACAAATGGAAGTCTCTACGGTCCGAATTTGTATGCTTCTCAGTTAGATCCCAAAGCAATGTTAAAGATAGGAAAGAACTTTTAAAGTAGGATTCAAATTTTACGCTATAACAATATAAATCTAAGTAATTTTGTGGATACAAGCTTTGAGATCGATGAAAGAGAGAGAGAGAGAGAGAGAGAGAGAGAGAGAGAGAGAGAGGTAGGGCTGAGTCAGAGAATTAGAGGGAGAGTTAAAGAGAGTGAGACCCCAGAGCGAGCGAGAGAGAGAGAGAGAGAGAGAGAGAGAGAGAGAGAGAGAGAGAGAGAGAGAGAGAGAGAGAGAGAGAGAGAGTATTTAACCAACGTTTGTGAAGATAAATCTTGACAATTTTTCGTCTAAAATATTTACTTTGATTTTGAGTGTATAAATGTAAAATTTTCATTCATATTAATCTTGAACGTAGTATTACCAACCCTTATCTTTGAACTTGTCATATAACGTAAGGGTAGATAATGCATCAGCTCTGTTTGTGTGTGTTTAAACATATCCATGAACTTATTTTTTACTTCCATGCCTATTTTTTTTGTTTGGAGATAATTTAATTCCACGAATGTTCCCTTAAGTTTTTTTCTTTTTTAATATTATTATAAAGCTTAAAAATTTTCGCAGAGGGGGAAAAAACTCTTATCTTGTCGTTTACAGTTAAGAAATGTAGATTTTAGGTACTGAATTTTGTTCCTTTCGAACATGAAAACTGTTTGTTTAGCGCCTGAACATTTCAACGTCTTCTGGGTAAAATTTTTTCCCATTTGAAAAGAAAAGAAAAAGAAAGACGGGATGGAAGACTGGAATTCATTACAAATAGAATAAGAGAATTTCTTACTTCTGATAGTCGTAAAATAAAATATTAAGTGCAATCATGAATTCAACATGCGCTGCCTGGTTTGTTTTTTTTTTCCTCTAATATTTTTTTTAATCTGAAAATCTTGTAGTAAGACATGCTTATTCGCATTCGGATGGCAACAACTTAAAACGCTTTCATTGTTTTACTTTTTCTTTCTTTTTTTTTCTTCTTCTTCTTTTTTTAAAATTTTTATTTCCAAGGCCTGACGGTCAGCGTCTTCCTCTTCACGGGTGATGTTACAAGTAAAAGATCCAGTTACTCTCAGCACTTTGTAGGCGCCGAGCAGTCGTTTGTTGCTTCTTCTCGCATCTTTCTTCTTCAATTCAAACTCGCCTTCCCATGCTCCTCAAAAATAATGGCAGATGATTTTCACGGAGGCTCCAATCCGAACGGGAATAAAAGATTCCGTGTGTACTTTGAGGTGACAGACTTTTGTCTGTGTCTGTTCTCTAGGCCAATGCGCGTGAACGGTATCCGAAAGAGACGTTCGTTAGGACATTCTACGCACCGTGCCGAACGGTTTCCTGCGTGCGATGGCTCTCTCGAGCGGGAATTACCGGTAATTTTTTACATGTTGGTTTAACGTGAGCTCGACAAAAAGGCGCTCTTTAACGTTTGATAGGAAGGAGTGTAATGTTGATATCGGCAGTTCTTTGCCAATCTTCTGCCGGCAAATAATTGGCGGGACAGGGCCAGCACTGTCTTGGCTTGAGTGAGTGGACACAACTGTAACACACGTAGAAAAATCATAGACTACCATCTCCTCTCTATAATTAAAAAGAAAAAAAAAAAAAAAAAAAAAATAAAGGTAGATACACCATACTTAGAAAAATACCTTTTTTTTTTTTTTTTTAAATTTTTGATTGCAAGATGGTCAACATGTCCTTTTGCCGAAGGTGGATCAATGTTTAAACAACTAGAAAAGGCAGAAACTGACAAGTTTTGACAGTGAATATTAAAAAAAAAAACAAAAAACAAAAAAAAAAAAAACGAAAAAACCTTGATTTTTTATATATATATATATATATATATATATATATATATATATATATATATATACATAAACCAACTTGTTACGTTAGGTCCAAGTAAGTCGCATATCCATCATATCACATTTTAAAGTAGGGCCTATTTAGAGAAATTCATTTTCCTTAGGTTTTCATCGGCGAAAGTTGCATAATTGTCAGTCTTCAGTCTCTGAGAAGGTATCAAAATTGTGCCACTTTTAAAATATTCAGAAAAACATGAAGTAACAACTTTTTTTCAAGTTCAAATTTACCAGATCCAATTGATTCGCACTCGGATTATAACTTATTTGATTGAACGTAATAATTTTTTTTTTTTTTTTTTTGCATGTAAACTGAAGTCGACTATTGTAATCTCAATCTAAAAAAAATGCTTAAATATTACTTCGATTTTTTTTTTCTTTTTTTTTTTTGAGTCTTCAGCTAATTTTCTATTGAATTATTGCGCGAGGCACACTTTATTAAAACAATGAAGTCAAGGACATCCTATACGTAGATTTATATTAAATGTTTAGCGAACGCAAACAAAATTTAGAGCAGACTAAATCTAGTTTTTTCTTGGTGAGTTAGATTGAAAGACCAAAGTTTCTTTGCAAAATGTCCCACTATCATTTCTCTCAGCAGCTGTTACAGTTCAGCTTTCAGAAGTCCTGACCCAGCTGTCTGTTGAAGGTTTTATTAAACCGTGGTGAGACAGACAAACATAATAAGAAAAGAATTTGGTATAATATTTGACACACTTAAAACGATTATAGTAAATATATGTTTTAGAAAGGAACATTCACTCTAAAAGATATAAGGATTGTTACTTTTGAATGGCAGTTAAGAAAATATCCCCTGGCAGACGTGAATTTGATGAATTCTTTTGAGAAAAATTTGAAGTGAAGAAAACATAGACTTTTTTTATCCGAAATGTTTTGGGTTTTTTTAATGAGACTTTTTTTTTAATCGGGGGCCATTGTTGACCTACAGGAAACAAAGCACTTGCGACTTCACTGAACCAGCAGTTACACTCACATGACATAGTAAGGTAAGGATCAGGTTATGCGGTAAATTTCACAATGAGCGTCCTGTATAAAATGATTGATTAGTTGGGTTTATCATTGATCACTTGGTTGATATAGCTCATCCGAAATAAAATACGATATGACGCCTTGTCTTACAATCAAAACAGACTGTCTTGTAGGAGAGTGGAACTCAAAAAAGAACAGAAAGTTAAAACTCAATCAAGGACATTACACTTCTGCTTGATTTTGGTCTGAGATGCGACGAAAAACAATAATTGTAAGCCCTAAAAATACATCTGGAAGTTCTCGAAAGAGAATCAAAAGTCCAAATTTTCAATGAGTGACGAAAACTTCTCAATATTAGTGAACTTCTATCCAATCTTTTTTGATTGCACATAATTTTTTCGAGCAATGAAAATTGAAACTAACTCTCTCTCTCTCTCTCTCTCTCTCTCTCTCTCTCTCTCTCTCTCTCTCTCTCTCTCTCTCTCTCTCTCTCTCTCTCTGTCTCTGTCTCTGTCTCTGTCTCTGTCTCTCTCTCTCACTCTGTCTCTGTCTCTCTCTCTGTCTCTGTCTCTCTCTGTCTCTCTCTCTGTCTCTGTCTCTCGCTCTCTGTCTCTGTCTGTCTATCTGTCTGTCTGTCTATCTGTCTCTGTGTCTCTGTCTGTCTCTCTGTCTGTCTCTCTCTCTCTTTCTCTCTCGCTCTCCCCCCCCCCCCCCCCCCTCTTCCCCCTTTTCCCTCTTACCCCCCCATCCCCTCTATTCGTTTTAAACCGCACACATTTTGAACTTTTTTCTGTTAGGCTAAGTTCAGTTTATTTTCTGACTCGTTTTCCGGTATCTTCCATGCTTAGTTTCCTAGAAAGAGTAGAGGCTCGTGCCGCTTTTATGAATAGGTAGTAAATAAAGCCTGCGCCTGTTAGGAATCTGGCTTGCATGTAAGTATAGCATTCTCGCCTTTGATGTGTTAACAAGTTTTGTCCACTGCTAGAGTAATTATGGTTACCCGCAGCCCTAGTAAACCACGGCCTCACAGGGGTTAACAACAAGGAGTCTCAAGTTATCACAGAGGGTGGCATTGAGAGTATTGAGTGTTCAATAACCATAATCCACGCGAGATCTTGATCAAACGAGAGCTCAAACCCGCATTATATATATCAAGTCTTCGTGGTGGTCATAGGAGCCGGGGGCAGGGGGTTGGGGGGGGCAGGTAAAGGGTTTTGTTATTCTTTAAGACAAATCTACCTCATTTTTAATTTTAACATAATTATTCACGTGCTATTGAAATATTTTTTAGAGTACAGGATGCAAAGTGTAGAAAATGAAACTATAAGGGAAATACATTTTTATTATTTTTTTTAAACTTTCGGCTCATCCAAATAATTTTTGTTTATATATTTTCAAGAAAGAGGGAGAGAGAGAAAGAGAGAGCGACAGAGAGATAGAGATTATTATTATCTTCTTCTTCTTCTTCTTCATCATCATCATCATCATCATCATCATCATCATCATCATCATTATTATTATTATTATTATTATTATTATTATTATTATTATTATTATTATTATTATTATTATTATTATTATTATTATTATTATTATTATTATTATTATTCTTTCCGTTTTCTCCTTTTTCTTTTTATTATTCCAGCCGCTTCTCTCTCTCTCTCTCTCTCTCTCTCTCTCTCTCTCTCTCTCTCTCTCTCTCTCTCCCCCTCCCTCTCTCTCTCTATCTCCAGATCATGCTTTCACTTAGAATGATTCGGCAACTTCAAAGAAGCACAGTATGGTTTTAGAGATCATCAGAGATGGCTATCTTCGACATCGCTCTGACCCAAGCCTAACTAACGGGTCTACCGTTTGGAGCAAACTGGTTATAACGAGCTAACGAGCACCAAGTGAAACCTGTGCTATCTGACCAGTACATCTTCCACCATCACCAGCAGCAACAGCAGGAGGTGGGGGAGTTACACTGTGACTTTATCTTTAGCATGAGCTGAACAAAAGGGTCGTCCTGCCTTTGTAGAATCACCGTTTACTTCTTAATCAAAGAAATACGTAAAATGAGTCTAAACTGTTTTTTTTTTTTTTTTTTTTTTAATTTAAATTTAGAATCAATATCAGAATGATGTTTGTTATAACTATTGGGCGTTACTTAATTTTACAGGCTAAGTTTCTGGTGTAATGTTCCACCCAAGGAGAAGCATAACATCAACCAGACTTATTACGTGTGCCGGGAATTTTATCTTAACAAATTGCCGGTTTTTAATAATTGATATATTTATATTCTTTGTTTCTGTTCACATAATTTTCCGTTCGAATGGATAATATCTTATATTGCTTAAAGATTCCAAGCAGGCAAATAGTTGATGTGAGAAATTAGTGTTAAATAACTGTAATTGTTGAGGCTTTCGTTTAGCTAAAATGTAGCGTTCGTGCGGAGAACATTGGTGTCCTTGAACCAAAATTTGGATTTTGACGTAATGTTCAGCTCACGGCCTCTAATATAAGTCCTTCTGCAATCTTACATATTATAATTGTGCATCATGTTCATATAAGTTTTATATTATTCCTTTTCAACCTTAAACATGAGAATAGATCGTTATCTCGGAATCATTCATCTTTCGTTGACAAAAAAAAGTGCTCTGCTTGCTTTCTGGTTGGATATGAAGTTTTTATTACATTAAAATTATGAGATTATAAAAAATTAAGACAAAGGTGATTAAAGAAGCACTTCTTTGGTAAGAGCTGCAACTCAAAAGACAGTTCAGTCGATAAAAAAACATTACTACGTGAAGATTGAGACCATAAGAACAATAAGTTGAAATCAATGTTAAAATTCAAGTCCCTTTGGAAGAAGTTTATCCTTGACTAACCGGAGGTCCAAATTTCTGTGGCACGACAAACGAACATTGTCATATTTGAAAATTGCTCTTTCTCGGGCTTTCACATTATGTATATATTTCTTTTGTTTTTTTTTGTTTGTTATATCATCGATTTTTGTTCTTTACTGATAACTGTGACAGATTGTGGTAAAAGGAACATAAAACATAGTTGTTGCTTGGAAAACTGATAGATGTGTATGTCACAGCCCTGTTTCATGATTTTTTATTATTATTATTATTATTATTATTATTATTATTATTATTATTATTATTATTATTATTATTATTATTATTATTATTATTATCATTATTATTATTATTATCATCATCATCATCATTATTATTATTATTATTATTATTATTATTATTATTATTATTATTATTATTATTATTATTATTATTATTATTATTATTATTATTATTATTATTATTATTATTATTATTATTATCGTTATTGTTGTTGTTGTTGAAATTGGTGTTTTTGTTGTGTCGTTTTGTTAATGTGAGGAATAAAGAGAACAGGTTGAGTCAGAAACCCAAAAAATCTCAAATTTTTTTTTTTAAAGTATATTACTATTTAAAAGCTGCTTCCTTGTAAATAAAGTTCAAAAAGTAATGCACGACTATTAACTTTGTACCTTAAACTAAAACTACACCGAACATGTACCATTACCTGCCAGATCTCATTTCATTGAGGCCATCAAGACCACATTAATGTTATGTGAAAAAAGAACACAACAGACTGGTAGCGGATTAGGTCGTGCGCAAAGGGACAAAACTTCTCTTCTTTCCGCCCATTACCAGCTCTATATGGTCTCTAATTAGAGCCGATCGGCAGGGACAGATAACTAGCAGGTTGCAGGAGGGAGAGTAATCTGGAAATTGGGCGGTTAGTTTGGTTGGTGATGCCGTTGAGAGGCGCAGAGACACAATGGAAAAGAATAGGCCTAGACAAAGATTGGTGCTTTTTTGCTTGGCTTTTTGTGCGTATCCCGGGGTTGCCCGATGGTTTTCAAATCACCAATGACGGTGAGAATCCCCCCGCATAAATATATTATGATGGGTCTCTTTTGGGAAAGTGAGAAAAACAGCTCTATCTAGGATTATGGCTGGTCTTTACGGGTACTCAACAAAGGCAGACGTGAGCGTAATGGGCAGCAGAGTGGACATGAATGATTGAGGCTCTAAGGCGATTGCTGATGGCATGAGAGCATTCAGGATATAAGGTTTCTCTAGCCGTTCTAGATTCTGACCATACTTTCCTCGACCTAATGGACTAGCTGGTGTGATTATATTTTGATCATACAATCTTGATTGCAGAAAAGTTACAGGGGGTAGGGTAAATAGGGGAAGATTGATACTTGACCGCATATATCCTATAGCCTCACCTTTCTCTACTGAAGATTTCCTCTTCCTAATAATAATAATAACAACAATAACAACAACAACAACAACAACAACAACAACAATAATAATAATAATAATAATAATAATAATAATAATAATAATAATAATAATAATAATAATAATAATAATAATAATAATAATAATAATAATAAAAAGAGAAAAAAGATAGTACAACATCGTGCACTGTTGCAACAAGCAACACCTATTGCAGAAAGAATTTTTTTTTCTTTTTACTTTCAATAATATCACAAGACGAGCGATTGAGCGATTATATATATTATGAGCATTTTCAAGAACATTTTAATGCTTAGAAACAAAGAAAATTGTTCATTATGCTCGAGATAATTTCATCAACTAATTGATGTCAGCGAAATAATAATAATCATTATGCTCATATTTTAACCACGGTAATTTTGATGTCTCCTTTCAATCTCTCTCTCTCTCTCTCTCTCTCTCTCTCTCTCTCTCTCTCTCTCTCTCTCTCTCTCTCTCTCTCTCTCTCTCTCTCTCTCTCTCTCTCTCTCTCCCTCCCTCTCTCTTCATTTTGTGTTGGTGTGAATGTCCTGTTATTTTCACCAAAACATAATTTGCTGAACGTCTTACTGATAACATTTCTGCGAAGTGCATGATCAATGAGCGCTCGTTATAAGACATGTTCTAAAAAAATAATAAAATTTAAAGATAAAAAATTGCAAACCCCTCTCAAATAATGAAGTAATGATTATGTGCTGAAATTTCAATAAATACTCACTTCGAGATAATCCTTAAAGTGTTGGTATTAACACTTACAACTATACCGAAATACATTAATCGCCTTACATAACGTTATTCTTATAATTCATACAAAAGAAAAACGTCACAACTTTGAGGGCGAGGCAATGCATTGCACAAAGAAAATACATATATGCTCACGAGGAATAGGTCTAGAAAGCATTATTTTGTTTGAGACACTGCAAGCCCACATGCGATCATAAATAGGAATTTAGGAGTTTAGATAAATAACCCATTTAGAATGAAATGCATTGCGTTGTCCGCTTTATGATCAAGCATTCTAAAAGTCCATTTGACACTTGACTGACAGGTCAGAAGAGGAATGTCCAGCGACCACTCGACTCAACACGTGCGGCCGATGGTCATCATTCACCTCTTGCCCTTCTCAGAGGATTCAAAACGTAAATCCGAACGTCCTCCTCGTCCGTATCTTACAGCATTCCAAGTTGAGAGGTCCTTGGAGGAAGATGCACTCACTCTGACAAGAGGCCATTGTTAAGGAAGCTCAAGTTGACATTTATGTCCACTATTAAAAGGCGATGTCCAGTTGTAAATAGTCATGTCTGTTTTATGACAGTGAAACATCAGCCAGAGTTTAAATCTCTTCGTCGCCGAGCGGTCTCTGTCCACCTGAAATCCTTGGTAGATTGTGTGAAGTTTTGGTTCCTAGCTCATTGATCCTATTTTTTTAAAAACAAATAATCGAAACAATTATTTCGGATCGTTATTCTCCATTTTAAGGCGCAAACATTTTTTCCATGTGTTTTAATGAAAAATTTTGAATCTTTAGTTTATTAATCTTTTTTTTTTACAATTGGTTAATG
The DNA here is from genome assembly GCA_033675545.1 of Elysia crispata. NCBI lineage: Eukaryota > Metazoa > Mollusca > Gastropoda > Plakobranchidae > Elysia > Elysia crispata. The sequence goes on from JAWDGP010005812.1 coordinate 74,531, forward strand.
GCAAAAGGCACCCACATCTTTTTTTTTTTTTTTTTTTTTGTTGTGGTTTATCTGAATTATGTTTGTTATGACTAATAAGTGTTAGAGAGATACAACTCAACAAGACCCGGAAAAGTCTTCAGTGAAAACTATGAGTGTTACTTTTTTAATAAGTTTGACCACGACAGATCCATTAGTCGCACGCTACGAGTAATCAACTAGATCTACATGAAGATGATTGAGAAAAAAAGAAAAGCATGACCATCAGATTCTTTCCACTCTCTTTATTGGTAATCGTTTATCCAGATTATGCTAGTCATAATTTTAATCCTGAATGTAAGAACATTATTTTTAAACGAAATATCATTGATTACACTGATTTGTCTCTCCACCAAGTTGCACTCAGTACATTGCTTATATTAATGGATTATAATAATAAAGTTACTCTTTTTTATAGCAAGAAACCGCAGCAAATTTTCATAAAAAATCAAATTTTCAATACTCAAGCTTTTATTCTTTTAGTATGGCCAGATAGACTAAGCTTTTCAAGAGACATTACAAATACTTCAAAACGAATATATTTAACAAAAAAGAGAGATCACGTGTCTACAGGCTGTCAATCATGTACTAAAAAGCTAATGCATCGAAATCATTCTTTAGCCAAAGAGGCCAAAATCGAGACGATGATGGGGAAAAAAACCTCTTGGCTTCACTTAGTTTAAAATGTGACGCAGTGTTTTCTCTTTACAATATCTAATTTTCTCCATTTCGCAGCGTATATTTTTTCCACTCAATGCACTCAAACTTATCTATGCTCTATGCCCCGTACAATTTAATTTCACGAGTATACTTAATACCGCAAGCATTCACTTTTATGGTCATTAATTTTCGCAAATTCACAATAATTATAATGAGCTCACTGTCCATTCTGTTGCGCTCTTTGACAAACCATAATTTTACTTGCCTGTGCCGAACCCATGTCGTCACCGCGTCCCATGTTATGCCCTCCCTGATTTATGAGCTCTGGCCAGGGATGTGACAAGCATGAACAGACGAGACATCCCTCTCTCGTGGCGCACGCACGGTCTCCAGGTAGAGAGCCTTGCACGCCATCTGCAGGCGTCACCTGGCTCATGCGTCAACACTGCTCACTTTCACTTTCTTTATTCCCCACGCTTCGTACTCATTCTTGAAAACACAATTTTACCAGCTTTCCCTCCTTTTTTTTTCCTCCCTTTTCCTCCAGTCCGTATTTATTCTTCTTCACGTCTTTCAGGTTTGCTTTCCTGTCCTCAACCTCTGAGTGGTCCCGTTCTCCCCATTGATACCATAGTAATTTTTATAACGTCCTGTGCGTGTAACTACGATGTTTTAAATTCTCTCCGTCCCTGTCTCATTTTCTCTCTCCAAAAAACGGTTGCGCTCCCTGTTACCCACCTGAAATAAATTAATTCAAAACTTTTTAATTTGTTATGAAAAAAGGTTCAATGAGTGTTTCCGTATATTATTCTTAAAGATGATTTAAACTCAATATTCAATTCTGGAACTTTATTTTTCTTCTTTTTTTTTTTCCCTTTCATTTCATTTTTGTTTCGTTATGCCAACCAAGTCCACTTATTTATTTATCTTTTGTTGTTCTATAATAACTGTGGAAATTCTCTCTTAAAATGTATTTAGTTAAAAGCATTATCATAGCAACATAACTCATTTTCATGGAAGTAAGCAAACTTTATAATAACCCCCCCCCCCCCCTCTTTCCCTTTATGAAAAAAGATTTAAAAAAATAAAAAAAAAAAAACTTTAGCTTAAAAACAGCAAAGAAAGCTTTTGCCAACTCAACTTCTACTTTGATGCAATTTTCTTTTGCGGAGCTTTTTTTTGGCTTTGTTTTTTTTTTAATTTCTTACAAAAGAAGAGCCAAAAGACAAACCGCGAGGAATGGGAAAGAAAGAGAGTTAACATGCTAGCAAGTTTTAAAAAAAATAGTCCGAAATAAGCGAGGCGCAAACCTAGAAAGAAAGAGACTATTAGAGCGATAAAAGCAGAGTCAGAGAGAAAGAGAGAGAGGATGAGATGAAAGAAGAAAGAGAAAGAGAGAAGGAGAGAGAGAAGAGGAGAGAGAGAGAGAGAGAGAGAGAGAGAGAGAGAGAGAGAGAGAGAGAGAGAGAGAGAGAGAGAGAGAGAGAGAGAGACCAAAATGGAAGCAAGGTGAAAGTAGAGGATTACACCTAAATTGGAAGTATTACAAGAAAACAATCTGCTGAAATAGATATCAAAACGGGACAAAAATCATCAACAAACTATTACATTCATTGATTGCTTGTTTTCCAGCTGTTTTTGGCAATAATGTTTTCCCTCTTTTTTTCTTTCTCTTCTTTTCAACAAGACTTCGAGTTTTCTTTGTATTGACAGGACAAAATAATTGAAGGAAAACACAAGCAGTAAGAAGACTCTGATTGCTGACAACGGTTGCCCTAGTTCTTTCCAGCGGGCTCCTATCTCCTTTTCTCTCTCTCTCTCTCTCAGTCTCTTCCACTCTGTCTGTTTGTCTGCCTGCCTGCCCTCCTGTCTGCCTGTATGTCTGTCTGTTTATCTGTCTGTGTGTCTTTGTGTCTTTCTCTGTAGGTCTCTCTCTCTCTCTCTCTCTCTCTCTCTCTCTCTCTCTCTCTCTCTCTCTCTCTCTCTCTCTCTCTCACTCATTTTTTTGCGCATCTTCTAAAACGACCGTCATGTGTAGACAGTTCTTTTTCAACGAACTGTACCATATAATGATAGCCGCCTTTTCACAATTCCTCTTGATGTTTTATAGTCTGTCTGCATCTCTCATGCTTTCTCTCTCTCTCTCTCTCTCTCTCTCTCTCTCTCTCTCTCTCTCTCTCTCTCTCTCTCTCTCTCTCTCTCTCTCTCTCTCTCTCTCTCTCTCTCTCTCTCTTTCTTTCTTTCTCTCTTTCTCTCTCTCTCCCTCCTTCTCTTTGTCTGTCTGTCTTTCTA
>JAWDGP010005812.1:82500-87500 GCA_033675545.1 Elysia crispata
ACTTGTTTGCTTGGAAAACAAATAAATTATTGATCTTTTGAATTGTAAAGATCCAGATAAAATCATACTTTATGTTTTCTCGATAGTTTAAAATTCACACATAAAATTTTTTCATGTTTAAGAGGCAAAAGAAGGATGTGGAAATAAGATAAAAAGGAATGAGACAAAAGAGATTCTCATGCCTTTGAGGTTCTCCTACGCTCGCAAATCGCATTACACTAATGAAGACAGTGTCTGCCTACAGTAATTTGGTCGACACTTGGCTATTCAGCCAAGCAAGCAACGTGGCAACACGGGCAACTTCTTCAGTTAAATCTTACTTCCCCGCTAGGATGTCCACACAAGACGGATGAACATGGACAGATTGTACGCATGCGCCACTACCAGCACACCGGCAGCAACAGAAACGCCCTCTGCTGGCGGCGACGGCATCACCTAAGGCGACCACGACAACACCACGACAACTACAAGACGCCGATGCACGTGCAGACCCGTCGAAGACAGGAAATTCCCGCTGCGCATGCCTTCGGCAAAAATCTGTTCACTTCCCGTGATCCCTTTCTTCCGGCCAATTGCGGAGCTCTCCATTCGTTCCACTTGTGTCGCATCCCGCCGGGTATAAACAAATCGTTGTCTCGCTCTGCCCGTCGGAGTCAGGAAGATATTGCTCAAGCCTTGCTTTCGTAGTTCTGTGGCCACTTGTGTTCCTTGTATGTGTGTGAGAATGTGCATGCTGAGTTGCTTTGCAGGAAGAATGGAAGTGAGGCGGTCCGTTCTATTTGTCAATTTGTACAAGGAGTATGTTTTTATTTAACAGGAGTGCCTGTCTCTACGAGAGTACCGTAAGGATGTGTGCACGTCCACACATTTCGTTCTGTTGCGTTAAGCTCCTCTTCAAAGAATGTTTTCTCTTTGCCAGCATCTCAAACATATTTAAGCCTTGCTCGTGTTTTAGTTAAGAGGATTGCTGCCGCGACCTATGTTACGGTTGATAGTCTTGTAGAAATCGCGTGTATAATACAAGGGTCAGACCCTCTACCGATGCATGCCGGTATGCGCGTGCGAACGCATTTACTCCCACAGACTCTTGTTTGTAATCAACATCTTTGGTCGACTCTTTTCCGGCTTGCCTTCCTCCTTGGGCTCACGGCGAAAGTGTGCCACTGGTGTTAATAGGTACAGATGAGCTCCTTTAGTTTGTTATTCTTGTAGTAATTGGACTGAAATAGAGAGAGGTCTCACTATGCACCATGTGGGGCGTGTGACACACAGACAAAAAATCTGCTACTACGAGTACAGTCTTTGTGTCCGAAAATTATGACGCCATGGAGAAGATGGTTCAAAGGTATATTGGTGGCAGAGTGAAGCAAGCACAAGAGCGTTCTTAACGTAATGTTGTCTGTAAAGCTGCCCACGATGTTCACCTAGCAGTGGTTAAATTTTTTTTTGCCACAGTCATGTCTTATATATACTTACTTATTTATTCTTCAATGACGTGAAGCAATTTAAATTTTTTTCAATTTTTTATTAGTCATATTTAATTCGATAAATGATTAACACTTTCAACGCAAAAAATAAATTAGATTGTTTGATAGTCCGTGAGTACAAAGTATTGACAGTCGCTTGTCTTTTTTATAAAGCCGAGTCCATAAACAACGAAGAATTAGAGGTTGAGCTGAGACTTGAACTTGTTGAATCTACTATTCCATACGATCCTATCTTAATACAAATAAGATCTGCTAATGCAAATATCAGAAAGTCAGTTTATTCGCACTGTCGCAGTTTCTTATGCCTCTATAATAATTTGCTAAATATACACCCAGAGTGTATATCGAACAAGATCTTTTATTATGAGCTTTATAACCTCAATAGTGGTCAGCCATCATTTACTGAAGAAAATTACTAAAGAAATTTGAAAATAGCTTGATCAGGTCAGAACAGGAGCACGGGCAGAGAAAAGCAAGAGTAGAAAGAATACTAGCGGGCTTATTTGACCGCTTCAGATTATAAGACCGAAAGATGAAAATCTGGAAGATAAAGAAAATATGGCTGGGACTAATGAGAGGGGAAGGACTCGTGACAAACAATGAACAATGAGGGGAGACAGAAAAGAAAGAAGCTGGAGCAGACGAGGAATGCTTGTTGACAAGGGATGACAACCAAACCAACATCTCTTTGCTCATCCAGGTGAGTTGCTCTCCGGAGATTAAACTGCCGCATCCGTAGTGCACGTGCAGCAGGCTGAGCTAGCTCTTTCCGTCTCTAATTTGCCTCGCGCACTCAGGGATGATTAAAGCCTAATCACCCATATCGGCGGAGTAATTCATTTGCTTCCCGGTCATATGGACCGGTGCAAAGTAACCAATCAGGCGTAAGGGCGATTCCACTTTAATATACTGACGAGAGAAAAAGAAGCTCTATCCACTCACTCCATGCTTTGATATCAATAGATGTGGAATGTTACAAAAGAAGATAAGGGAATAATATTATCTAGAAAACGAGGCTTATATCAGTGTATTTTCGTTGTGCTTCCTTTTGATAAATTTTCTGTCTTGAGCACTAAATCTTCAAACAGAGAAGAAATCCTTTCTGTGATCATATATTCATACATGTTGTGTCTTATTATTTGATTTTCTTTCTTCATTCGCCTCTCAAATGTTTCGCTGTGAATACTTTTAGTTTACAATAAAAACACAATGTTAATTATATTTACTTCTACATTTTTCAACTTTTAAGAGATGAAACGGACCAAACGTGACTTCTAATGGCGAGTTTTGAACCAATGTCTATTAGTTTCAATTTGATTCACGACAATCCATGTTATCAATCTGGAGATCGATTTGTAAAACAAGGAACCTGAAGGGGTTATCATTCTTTTGTGTGTAATTTTGAGTGTTTGCAATGTTTTATTTACATTTAACTTTTAAAAATCACCATTAAATGCTTCAAGTAAGCAAGATTTATGTTTAAAATCGTAATAACCACTACGTAGATTGTAATCTTTCAATTTGGTGATTAGCCAGCAAAAAAAAAAAAAAAGAAAAACGGTACAGAGAGAGCAGATACTTTAAATGACAAATTTAATACATGTTTGTGATCAAAAGATTTTTATCATCGAAAAGCTTTGAAAAATTTATTCTTTCTTATCTACGTAATTGAATCGAATGCGAATATATTTTAATCTAGGAAAAGAATTACAATGCAAAAATATTCTACTTGGAAATATAATGGTTGTTGGTAATTATATATAGACTAAGTTAGCATTGGACGTTAATGCAGACTCAAAAAAAAAAGAAAAAAAAAAAGATTAATTTCAATATGGTCGCCGGTTAATTCTAATTTTTCGCTTTCATTGAATTATCCTATTTTTTCGATCTCTATATATAGTATAATTTCAATATGGCCGCCGTGGAATCGAGTTCTACTTCTTCGATGGCTATAACTAGCTTAATATCAATATGCCGCCGGGGAATTTTAGTGTTTCGATCTCTATAAATAGTATACTATCAATATGCCACCGGGGAATTCTAGTGTTTCTATCTCTATAAATAGCATAATTTCAATATGGCTGTCGGTTAATTCCAGTTTTTCGATCGCTATAAATAGCATAATTTCAATATGCCGCCGGGGAATTCTAGTGTTTCGATCTCTATATATAGCATAATTTCAATATGGCTGTCGGTTAATTCCAGTTTTTCGATCGCTATAAATAGCATAATTTCAATATGCCGCCGGGGAATTCTAGTGTTTCGATCTCTATATATAGCATAATTTCAGTATGGCCGTCGGTTAATTGTAATTTTTCGTTCTCTATAAATATTTCTTTTTTCTATCTCTATATATAAAATAATTTCAATATGGCCGCCGGTTAATCCATTTTTTTTTTTTTATCTCTCTATATAGCATAATTTCAATATGTTCGCTGTGGAATCAATTATTAATTTTTCGATCTCTATAAATAGCAAAATTTCAATATGGTCGTCGGTTAATTTCAATATGGTTGCCGGTTATTCTAATTTTTCGCTCTCTTTAAATAATTCTATTTTTTTCGATCTCTATAAACAGCATAGTTTCAATATGGCCGCCGTGGAATCGAGTCCTAATTTTTTGATCGCTTTAAATAGTATACTATCAATATGCCACCGGGGAATTCTAGTGTTTCGATCTCTATAAATAGCATAAATTCAATATGGCTGCCGGTTAATTCCAATTTTTCGATCTCTATAAATAGCATAATTTCAATATGGCTGCCGGTTAATTCCAATTTTTCGATCTCTATAAATAGCATAATTTCAATATGCCGCCGGGGAATTCTAGTGTTTCGATCTCTATAAATAGCATAATTTCAATATGGCCGTCGGTTAATTGTAATTTTTCGATCTCTCTATATAACATAATTTCAATATGGCCGTCGGTTAATTGTAATTTTTCGTTCTCTATAAATATTTCTTTTTTCTATCTCTATATATAAAATAATTTCAATATGGCCGCCGGTTAATCCATTTTTTCGATCTCTCTATATAGCATAATTTCAATATGTTTGTGTGGAATCAAATATTAATTTTTCGATCTCTATAAATAGAAAAATTTCGATATGGCCGTCGGTTAATTTCAATATGGTCGCCGGTTATTTCTAATTTTTCGCTCTCTTTAAATAATTCTATTTTTTTTATCTCTATAAATAGCATAGTTTTAATATGGCCGCCGTGAAATCGCGTTCTAATTTTTCGATTGCTATAAATAGCATAATTTCAATATGCCGCCGGGGAATTCTAGTGTTTCGATCTCTATAAATAAAGTAATTTCAATAAGCCGCAGGTTAATCTATTTTTTCGATCTCTCTATATAGCATAATTTTAATATGGTCGACGTGGAATCGAGTTCTAATTTTTCGATCGCTATAAATAGCATAATTTCAATATGGCCGCCGGTTCATTCTAGTGTTTCAATCTCTATTAATAACATAATTTCAATATGGCCGCCGGTTCATTCTAGTGTTT
>JAWDGP010005812.1:97500-120000 GCA_033675545.1 Elysia crispata
GGCGAACATGACTTCAACTCGAAGATTTGATCACATTGCCACTGACCATCTTGATGAGGCATTGTTCATAACCGGAAGACAAAACTGGAATCAAACCTCTTATTTCAGTGACCTTTAATTAAAACGCGTTTCATTATAAAAAATCATGACTTATTTTTGTAACACAAAGAAGATTCAGTAGGCAGAACAAGCCTGGTATGTTAGAGCCAACAATTCATTTTCTCTAATGAAATATTTCGATCTAGCGACAAGAGTCCCTGCATATCTTCAAGAGTTATTTCTCGCTATTCGACATTACAGTACCCATCACTTGTAAGTGCAGATAACTAGATCTACGTCAAAAATATGGTCACAGAACTCTACTTCTGCCGCCGCCTGGGTCTCACCTATCTATTGCTTAAGATATTTGAAACTAGGACCAAATGAAAGGCGTTAAAAATTTCAGTCATGAGCTGTTTACTTCCAACGCAGGGTTGTTTTAAAACGTGTTAGACGGACACGTGAGTCCCTGAATATGGCTCTAAGAAAACTTGAGAGGTGTTGAAAATCTAAAACAACTTATCACATCTTCATTTCATTATTCTGCGAATGGAGTATGAGCTACATTGGTTTTGCCATCTGCGACTAAAGTTTTTTTCCCTAATTTAAACATCTCCAGGTTGCCAAATATTATAGGTGTCGATGTGTGTTTTGAAATAAGATAATAATATTAATAACGTAGAATTAAGATAGCCATCTCCAAATCAGGTCAAACAGCATTTCATCTTTCCCTTTCCCTATCTACACACACACACACACACACACACACACATCCCCGATGTCGCTGGCAGCTGATGTCAGAAATCTTCAGACGGAAGGACGATTAAATTTAGTAACATCTTTTGATGGTTTTATAAATGAGCCAATCATATAGGAGTCTGAATTGTCCTAGAACGTAACGCCACTCGTCCTATCTAATGAAACAAATCTATATATGCATAACCAATAACGACCTTCGCATGTGAAACAGTGAGCTAGATACACTTTTAATATTTCAAAGAGTAAGAAAGATAGCTCAATTGCCTGTTGATAATTTAGTTTACATGATAATTATAAACCTGTGACATCTTGATCGAAACTGGTCTCTTCCTAATGAAGCGTTATCATGTTGGTTTGTGAAATGCTTGATTGCCTTTATTCAGATGTCTTATAGCTTGTTACATCAAGTAAAAAAGGATGGAAAAGAAATGGGGGGATGGCGGCCGGGGTGGAAAAAGTTAAGAGATAGAAGAGTGGGGGAAGGGGGAAGGGGCATTTGAGAAGGATAGACCTTTTGTTTGCTAAGAATCGATTTTTGAAATATCATAGACTGAAGTATTGTATCAGAATATAAGTGTTCAATAGGCGCATACAGCTCTAATGCTCACATTTACATTTCAGAAATGCATTCCCATCTAAAGAATAAGAGGATGTTGACACAACTACTGACTGATTGTTGTTACATTGTATTGTCGAGCGGATGCGCTATTTCTCTCTCTCCCTCCCTCTCTCTCTCTCTCTCTCTCTCTCTCTCTCTCTCTATCTATCTATCTATCTATCTATCTATCTATCTATCTATCTATTTACCGAGCTATTTATTTATTTTGTATAAATCTAACAAGTATTTTTTTAAACTATCTATATATCTATCGCCTCAATCAAAACATGGTAGATTTTTCTTGAAAATTATAACGAAGTAACTGTTCTCTCTCTGTGTGGCTCTGCTGATATGTCTTTATATCTGCAATTAAAGTCTTTATTTAAAAAAAATCCAAACAAACGAATATTGTTCCTGAAAAGTTTTATTTTATTGCTTTCAAGAATGACATTTTTTTTATGAACTTTTAGTCGTTGCATCTCTTAAGTACCAGCAGTTTGGTGTTGAAATTACATACTGCATTGAACAGCCCAAGGTCTGTGCGAATGTTTAATATTGATCTATTTTGATATACTTTATAACAGAGTAATAAAGGAATAAATCTGAGCGATCTTTTTTTTTTGTGAGTTTACAAAAGCCAGTCCTCAATAAAGAACAAAGCAAAGTCAAACATATTAAGGGTTACACAATGTTAAAATGTCAGAATAAGACATAGATTGAGAGTCTTTTCATCAAGTCTCCACAAGCTAAGATTTTTTAGCCTCAGAGTAATAATAAAACTAGTTGTAGAGAAAAAGATGTCTTGGCCAGCCATATCAGATCACATTTTCGCAAGTTCTGTCCTACGCTCAGTACTGTTTTCATTGGCCCCTCTGTCTCTAGCTAAAAGCTGTTTTTTTTTTTTGTTTTTTTTTGTTCTTGTTTTTTTTTTGCCATTCTCATAAACCATTTGTATCTTTTCTTTCACCACTGTCTCTGTATCTCTCTCTCTCTCTCTCTCTCTCTCTCTCTCTCTCTCTCTCTCTCTCTCTCTCTCTCTCTCTCTCTCTCTCTCTCTCTCTTCCCCTCTCTCTATCTCGCTCTGTCTATCTATCTATCTCTTTTTTATTATTTAAATGAATGGTGACCTTGGAGAAATTTTATGCCTAATTACCTTTCTATTGCTTTATAAACAAAATGATGAAACCCGCTTAAATTTTTTTCAATTATTCTGTGATAACCAGGCTAATAAATCTGAAACAAAGCGCATAATTTTATGCCATGAATAGAAAACTCCGAAAATTTCTACTTTTAATTTCAAATTAGAATACTATAAGTCACCGCTAGAGATTGAGAAAAAGGTAGAAAGACACATGGTACATTTCTCGAGAAATCGTTCATCACCAGTATTAATTGAAGTGCGCCGTTTGAGCGTGCCGCTTTAACAAAGATCGCTGGCCATCGCTACATACAAGGAGGCCGAAAGCGAGTTCCGCGGTTCAGTGATGTGGAAAATAAAACAAGGCTGTCACTCAGCCCCAGCATGTCTTAGCGTTACTCACGCTGAACCCCCCGCCATCTTTCAATAATAAAGAAATTAGAAAACAATCGAACCACACACGCAGCACATTCAAGTAGATGTAGATCTCCTTCTGAACTTCAAATGTTTTGTTCGTTTTATTCGCCCCCTCTCCCCCACCCTTTCCACAATCCCCAAATAACATACGTCTTTTCATTTCAGTCCATCTTTTTCTTCTTCTTTTCTTTCACATTTGTAAGAAGCTGCTGTCGTGTTCTGATAAAGAGTCATCTTTGCTCTCTCACGTTCAGCATTATTTTGATCCAAAGGCACGTTCCTCGCCTGCAACAGATTGTCCTGGCCAATCAATCACTTGAGCAGAAGCAAGTCGTGCCTGGTACAGTAGTCCTGTGAGTTGTACAGTTGGCCGTGGTCTGAGCTTAGGCTCAATATTACCTCAGGTCGGAATGAGTGGTGGTTTTGGAGCGAAGCGTTTGCCTTTTGGTTTTTATATATTGTTTGATCTTTTGATATATCCCATCTATTGCAGAATAAGCATAGGCCTTTCTTTGCCTTGCACTTACACGGTGGACTTTCTGTAGACATCCGGCTTTCAGACTAGTTCAAATCCTTGCCAAGCCAGATACACAGTTAAGAGTCCTTGGAAAATATTTATTAAATTTCCTCCCACATAAATGTGATTTCAAAAAATCTTCACTTTAGTTAGTGGAAAATTTTTTCAGTATGATAAGAAACCTTCTTTTATCTGCTCCTCTGTGAGTTAGGAAAGTCATATTGGTTGGTTATGGTTTGTAGAAGAAATTATGAAGAGCATTGCTTTGAGCAATCTATAGATCTAGAGTTTTCTAGATATTGCTTGCACTAAACAATCCTCCTCTCTCGTCTTTCCTCTCAGAGCACAGCATGATAGGTGACATTCAAGCCTTCTCTGCCACTGTGCAAGTTGCAGTTCAGCTCTTGTGGTGATCAACTGTACCTGAATGTCGGATGAAAGATTCTTTATCTGCGCTATGTTTTCAAATCTCCCCGAGCTTCAAGACAAGAGTTGATGGTATCACTTTCTAAGTTTCACTCTCTTCGAACACAACTTTTTATGTGTACTGAAAAGACTTAAAGTTCTCAGATGGACGACAAGATTTTTTTAAAACTAATTAACTAATGAAATTGTAAGCTATGTAGTAGGATCTGCTGATCTACCTAGGACCTGACCTCTCAAAACTTGACATGGGACACCTTTAGTGTGGGCCTCAGTAATATGGTTGAGGTTCTTGCACAGCTAAGCCTTCCAGCAAATCTCTTGAATTACAGCACTCGTTGATGTTAGCTCTGCTATTTTGTTATACTTTTACGAAGTGGCTAGAATGCCCATAATAACTAAACCATTGGCAGACTACCTACAACTTTAATGATTAAGTCGGTGCATTACACTTGGCAGTTTTAAACTTGAAGTTAACTTATCATCGAAAGACTTCAAAGAACAAAGCGGCTGAGAGAATAATAAATGATCATTTTTTGTAAAACTATTAGCAAAACCTCGACTACCAAAAGGTCTTCAACTTTTTTTTTTTTTTTAGTATATAAAAGACTGGACATGCTTCCAAAACCTCTATCCCTACCCCTGACAAATACACACCTGTCCCAGTCCTCTGTGCAACATGGCACAGCTAAATCGGGAAGGGAAAAAAAAGTGTGGCTGAGTATACTATCTTGGCGATGGGAAATCCCTACAAAGTTTTAAGATGAGCGCGCTACCATATGACCAATCCGTCGTTTCCTTTTGACAGGATTTCCCACAGTTTTTTTTTTGTTGTTTTTAATTGAAAGAAATATCTATTGTGATGTGCTGACGTTGCGACCATCTCAATGGGTCCTGAACGGGGTGAAGCTATGTTGTATTTTTTCACGTATCTCTCAGTCTCATATGAGGCAGAGAGCGCTGAATAAACCTTTCACTTCAAACAAAGTGGTTATAATTAAGTTATTAGCAGGAACGCGTAAGACTTCCCACAGCCAAAAAATATCATCGCCTTATAATATATAGTTATGATTATGCTTCGGATTCAATGACAAGGGGCCCATATGGCATGATCTTTCCACGCTCAAAAGTAATTCGTTGGCCCCATTAACAGCTGTCTTAGTACACCCATTTGTCGGCTTCACGCTTTAGGGTGCCTTTGAATACATCATCAGGACTAATTAAAACTTGACTTTCTAAGAGTGCAGTCATAAGCTTCCTTTTTTCTTCACTTTGCTTTGAGTAGATCCTCGCATAAAAGTGCAGAGGCTATTTAGTACGGCTTTCCTTTCTTTTCTTTTCCCCTGTTTTTTTTTAACCTTGTTTTGTTTAACGTGAAATGCTTGGAACTTCACAAATTTCACAGTTCAGTGGATATTGCCTTTCAGGTTATGACAGAAGACGGTGCATTCGCTTGCGTGCGCGTAAAAGCTGAAAGACGCATGGCTCACTCGAGCTTTTAATAGATTCAGGTTTTGAAGAGTTTGAGACTAATTTCCATGCTTTTGATAAACGTCTCGCCATTTTTTTTTAAATCTTATTTTCTTTCGCTTTTTTTTTTTTCTTCGCTTTTTCCTCTTTTAAGGTATTCAAATTGATCGTTTTGTTTGTTTTAGCAGTTAATAAAAATGAGTTTACATCTCATACTGCCTCAAATTATTGCAAGTAATAATGTAAAGTCGTGTAACGCAGAAAATTGGTGAGTCTAAAGAGCAGTACAGTGGGAATCCTGGTTGAAGTTTTTCACACCTTCTCTTGAAGAATTATTCCAATGTGTTAATTAAAACTTTGTGCGTTGAACTCGCAACTCACTATGAAAACCTGAAAAAGTTTCAATAATCCCTCAGACCCTTCTACCCCCCCCCCCCCCCTTCCCCTTTTTTTTCACAAAAATATATTAAAACACCTTTTGTTTCCTTTTTCACCGGCCACACGCATTTTCTTTTCGCTCCCTTCATTCACCTTTTGCCTCTTCACCTCAATCCGGCCACCCCGTCAAACACACACCCACACACTCACACACATGCAAGCATCCGTCGCACTGGTTCAACAGACCTGTGAAACCAGCTGTGGTCCCTGTATTGCTTATCGAACATAGATTTCAGTGGTGTCAGTCTGGTGGTCCACACGCATGCGCGCAGCGGCTGTCATTGAGCATTGCTCGCAGACAATCCCTGAAACCTGTACCCTGGACGCTAAGCAGGACTAATGAGCCGTATTGGCACGGCCTTGAGCAGTAAGCTTTATGACTCGCTCACCATCTCATACAATTTTTATTTTTATTTATTTCTTCTTTTTTTTTTTTTTTTTGTTCTCATTGCCGGTCTTGGACAAATTAATACATAGTACAGAAGGGCTGGGGTGGGGGGCGCTTTGGTTGACCTTTGATATGGTCGTTGAGGAGTGCCAATTGCCTCTGACTTTTTTTCACTTTCTTTCAAATGAGTCATTTTGCGTTCCGATTGAAACACCTTTTTCACCTTTTTGTTCAGGATATTCTTCGCTCTCTATATCATTGTCTTTGTCTTTCTGTGACACTTTTCTTTGTTTATTTATCACATTCAGAAGTGATCGCGTCTGTAGTGTCCAGAATATTCATGATAACTTCATTAGCAACCTTTTTTCATATTGTATCATTCGTTTTAGTTCCAAAGTAAAAGTATTTTGTTTGATTTGGTATAGATTACTGTTGAACAGGTATAATTGACAGATTCGGCACTTTACTTTTGCAATTTTATGAATAGATGATTAAGTTATCTTCTTCGCTTCACTCAGACAAAGACCTCTACCTCAAAAGTTACCCGTATGCTCTTCGTTATGTCTAGACGATAATTATTAGACCTCATCAGACAGATCACAGGAAGATTTTAACTCAACCATCAACGAGTTTCTTGTTACCTTGTTTAGATGATATTATTCGCCCCAGACTTCTATCATTACAAATCAAGCGTGTTGGTCCCACACACTAAATTCTCAATGCTGCAAGATAACGAAAGGCTGAGATTTTTTTTTCTTTTACGTTATCGTGATCTGACTTTGTGAACGTTAAGTGTCAAGAACACTTTTGGAAAAGTATCTCAAATTTCTGCAAAATAAAGTAAAAATTGCAACGCCATTGTTGCTCAAAAACAGTTTTGCAAGTTTGTAAAAATGTTTTAAATTATGCGTTCATCATTGGAATATCGATTACTTGTTTAGTTTGCTAAAATAAGAATTCAAAGTAGTTCCTTATGATGGGTTGATTTTCTTCTGAGTATTATGTCATTCATGGTTATTTTCAGAGCATTGCGTCTTTTTGATTAATGTATTCAGGGTATTGTGTCTCATTCATGATTATATTCAAGGTATTGTGTCTGATTTATAATTGTATTCAAGGGATAGTCTTTTAGTCATGATTATTATATTCATGGCACTGTGTCTCATTCATGATTATATTCAGGGTATTTTATCTCATTTATAATAATGTTCAAGACATTGTGTAATATTCAAAAGCCTCACTATTAAAAGTCAGAACTGATATTTGGCCGATTGCGAATCTTTATCTGAATTCATTTGGAGAGAAAGAAACGGTATATTATATTTGAGAACTGGAAGATTCGGTTCAAAAAGTATATTGTCAATATTATATAGAAAGACGTTGTTTCACTAAAAACAGTAGTGCATTAATATTGTACAGTATAATTGTGTGTTTACATAGTTTTTTTATGCATATATATATATATATATATATATATACATATATATATATATATATTTAAACAAAAAGAAATACATTATGACTAATGATCGAAATAACAGGTCATTATTGTAAGCGTAATAGATAGAGGATATGAACTTACTCTCTGTGACATAGCTTGCTAAATTGTCATGAAATCATGTAAAGTTAACAAGCGAGAGAGGCAATACAAAAGCTTTTTCAAAACCTCTAAATGATAAGGACAAGTGATAAAGAGGGACGAGAAATTGGCACTGTGTGTGGGTGTGAGGAAGGGAGGTTATGGGAAGCATTATCAGAATGCTGGTTTTTTTTTTTAGGAGCCATCAATAAAGTAAGATTATCTCGAAGGCTTTACGGCGCATGCGCTGCGCATGCCCCGAGAGTATCTGTCTCAGGTCTGCAGAACAAGCCGTGGCATCTTCGGCCCCACCCAAGCAGCTTATCACAGCTCAAGGCTATGGTCACGTGGATAGAGCACAACTCTAATCAAGCAGGGTCGACGGTCGGCTTTAGACTTTGTCGTTACATTCTTTCCTTTTGTAACTCTAGAGTTTCAAAGCTCTCTTATTTTTTTTTTAAAGTTAAATATGAATTTAAAAGAAAAAAAATATATATATATCAAAATAATATCACAAGCAAATCTACTCGAAATGTAGATTTTGTAAATGGGCAGACATAAGGAAAAAAGTACATGATCAGTAACTATTGCACAAAACATAAAAAACAAAGCTAGAAATAATAATAATAATAATAATAATAATAATAATAATAATAATAATAATAATAATAATAATAATAATAATAATAATAATAATAATGATAATAATAATAAAAACACAAAACAAAACAATGACCTTCTCTTACTCGGTATATTGAAGCTCTCAACTATTGAAATCTTGTCTTTATAAGACAGACTTTTATTGACCAACCAACTAGAAACTAATGTTACTTTGAAACTAAATAACTTATTTTCCTTGTTAGTGACCTGCAACGTTCCACTAAGCTCTACATGTACGAGCAATGTATTTAACTTAGAATTGTCTCCCTTGTCACCGTGGGAACCGCTGTAATGGCGTGCATGTTGCCCAGAGGTATCAAGTTTGCGTCCCAGCACCCTGGCAAAAGTCTGGCCTTAATTGGGCAGCCAGGGGCATCCCGTGAGATGACCGTCAGCCACGTAAGGAAACAGTAGCTTGTCCGGCTGACACCCAGGACGCCCGGGAAATAACGGCTTGGCTGCTCCCATTAAGGAATCTGAGAAGGGATCTAGAGCTGCATTGGATTTCGAAATATTTTCGTGTTGAAAATGTATCTATTGCGTTTATTATGCGTAAAATTAAATGATTTTTCGATAAGACACTTAAATACGTGGTTGTTATGTTATTATATAACAGATATTGTTCAGCCTATTAGTCACAGTTGAACGTTTTCACATAATAATTCATTCTTGCGTGCAACGTAACTTAGTCCATATTTCGTACAGACAGTAATTAGTTAATTTTTTAAGTCATTAAATCATAAAACAAGAAAAATTGCATATTGAGATTTTGTACAGTTAAAAATGTTCACTGATTTTAGTCAAGCTCATGACATATATGTATTTGATGTGTGTAATCAAGGTGAATTCTGTATTTCTCGATTTGACCAAATCGGTTGCTCTCAAACTGACACGCTAAAATAATGAGTCAAGTTGTAGCGAACTGCTGACTTTATAGTTTCTTTAAGAGTTATTAAAGTAGCGTAAAATCACCAAAAAAGAAAAGTATTTTAAGATGATTTTATTAAAAGATTTTCCTAAGTCGTCCAAGGTTGTTGTATTTTGCAGACTGATATTTTAACAACATTAGCCCATTTCAGAGCGTTGAATGAGTTTAAAAACACGAAAGTGCTCTGTCCATTAGGCACCTCGCATCTTAGAGCCTCCCTAATCCTCATATCTATAATAATTATATATTTATATCTTTAAAAAGAAAAAAAGCCTACTTTGTAATACGTGACTCAATCATGGTGGTACTATTTTAATATTTCAACCAACCCGTATGACTTGGTATAAAAACATACAAAACATTATTGCCAAGATTCTAAATTTGAATTATTCAGTTTCTTTGGATGAACTAAACATCAGTCCTGATGGAAATCTGGGCTATCATGAATGCTGTTTCTATTTTGATTATGATGTATCTTGTATACGACTCCTCAGGAAACTTGTAAAATGTGCCGGTTTGAAATATTTCTTTAACATTAATGATATGGACCAATAGAAGAAAATATTTATTTACTTTTGCTTTTAGGGTGGGGAAGAAGAGTGCAAGAGGTAGAGAGAGAGAAAGAGAAAGAGGGAGAAAGGGCAAGGGGTGTGGAACGAACGAGAGAAAACGGAGAGAGAGAGAGAGAGAGAGAGAGAGAGAGAGAGAGAGAGAGAGAGAGAGAGAGAGAGAGAGAGAGAGAGAGAGAGAGAGAGAGAGAGAGAGAGAGAGAGAGAGAGAGAGAGAGAGAGAGAGAGAGAGAGAGAGAGAGAGAGAGAGAGAGAGAGAGAGAGAGAGAGAGAGAGAGGGTGGAAAAAGGGATTAAGCAAAACGGTGATTTTTCAAATGAGATGGGAAGAAAAAAAAAAGAGATCAAACTACACTTCAACAAAATTCCTGCGCTAAAAAGATAAGATACTTTATGAGCACGTGCGATGCTGGGATAGCGACAAGAGGAAACTCGTAAACAGTGTATCACTCTCCTCAAGGACGGAGGGGAAAAGATAAGGGACTCCAGAGAGAGAGAGAGAGAGAGAGAGAGAGAGAGAGAGAGAGAGAGAGAGAGAGAGAGAGAGAGAGAGAGAGAGAGAGAGACAGAGAGAGAGAGAGAGAGAGAGAGAGAGAGAGAGAGAGAGAGAGAGAGAGAGAGAGAGAGAGAGAGAGAGAGAGAAAGAGAGAGAAAACAGCGGAAACGATGAGCAAGCCACACGATTTTTGTGAAAGAAATAGAGAGAGAATGAAAATAAAGACAAGGATGTGGGGAAGAAGAAGGTAAAGGAAGAGAGTAAGGGAGGTGGTGGTGTTCATGAATCCAGGGGAAACGTTCTTTCAACCTTTAATACTGAATTGTCATCAACGGTCGTCCAGCTTAATATTTGATGCCATGATGAGTTTGAAAATAAATTATCCTCAACAAACTGCTATGATGAGGGAGGACGACAAGTCGAAAGATTGTAGGGAAAGGGATCAAGGAAAAAAGTAAGGCTTGCTGCTCAATATATTAGGTTCAGGCGTATATGAGTGGACATAACAGATAACCTGTAAACTCACGCTAGAAATATTGTGTTCGTATTAATAAAGGGATACATAGTAGAGGTAAGATGTTTTTAAGATCTTCATGCTTTGAATAACTGATAGTAAAAATATTGAAATGCTGGCGACATTTTCGCTTTCTGTGACACATGAAAACAAAATAATCTGACTCCATCTTGGTCTCTGCATCTTTATGACTGCCTGTTTTTTATTATCTCCAAAATCAGTTTATTCTCTCGAAGAAATCGTATCTCCCTCCTCATTATGTCTTTAAGTCTGCCATCTTCCCTCGTTAGCTTTTTCTTTTCTTTCTGTCGAGTTTGATTTTCTCATGTCTTTCAACATGGTTGTCTCTTTCACGATCTTTATCGCTCTTTTTTTCCCTCAATTTCTTTCTTTACTTTTTCTGTCTTTCTCTTATTTTTTTCTATTCTTCCACACCTCCTTCCTTTTCCTTCGTTATTCTGAGTACTCAAAAATTCTGTAAGCCCATAATTATACTCCTCTCGAAGCGCATTGTGACTTCGATAATTTTCACCTACTTCCACCTAACCTTCAGTTTGCTGGACAAACCAATTTGATCTTGTCTCGCCATCTAAAAAGTCTACCGTAGATTTGTCTGTCTAGGTATAAATCTTGCTTACCGCCCAGAAGTCGCCTTAAGAGCATGTCCACGCCCCTGTCCTGACATTCTCTTCTCTCATGAAATAAATTTTTTAAACGATTTTGAGTACTCTGCTCTGCTGGCGAGCTCCAACAAAAAATTGACCATGGGGTAAATGTAAGAGTCAAGTGAAAATTTGTGCATTTTTATAGTACTACATACAAATGAGTGAGGTTTAAAATCTACGAATTTAGTTGCAAGTACGACTATAAGAGTGGTTGCGGTGAGATTCAGTAACACCAGTAATTAATGACCCAAACCTCCGGAACATTTGGCTCACTTTTTTACACAAGAAAAAGGAAAGACTTTGTTGTTATAGAGATATCCTATTTCAACCCATTTCTATAAAACTATGAGCTGTTAGAACTTCAAAGAGAAAAAAGAAAAAAAAAATATTTCAGAGTATTTAGTAGTATTTTCAATTTCCAAGTTCAACACTTTTTGTCTTCGTTTTGAAATGTAACAGATTTTACTTGTGCTGTAAAACATGCAGATTGGGTATGTTCAAGGCAGTTTTCTGTTGCAACTGCAAAGCGCTCGTTTTGCACATAAAAGCCGGGCAAAACACTGATGAGGCCTGAAATTTATCACCGACGTTCACCAATTTGAAGTGGAGACCGGCGGACTTTTGAGCCATGGCGATGTGTTCGAAACAAATTATTAAACATGAATATTATCATAATGTGGGAATGTAGTAAAGACTAACAGAAAAAAAAACAGGAATAAACTTGTAACAATAGCAGAAAAATAATAGTCATATTGGAAGCCTAAAAGCATAAAAACTGAAAAAAGAAAATAAAGAGATTGGGATGACCAGAAACAAACATGGAATGAAAAAAAATTAGAAAAAAAAAAAAATGAAAACGCTATAAATTGAGAAAAGAGGGTGAGTAAAAGAGAGGGTGAGAGTGAGTGAGCCAGTGTGAGATTTGAGCCGGGCAGACCCTTGGGTATAATTACATCCCGTGCCCGATGGCCGAGATAGCCGGATTAGCGGGGATTAACCACCCCAACTCTCTCTCTCTCTCTCTCTCTCTCTCTCTCTCTCTCTCTCTCTCTCTCTCTCTCTCTCTCTCTCTCTCTCTCTCTTTCTCACTTTCTTTCTCTCTCCTCGGGCTGGAACCACACACAGATACATGAGAGGAGACACCCGACGAAAATTGATAGAATTCGGAAAACTGTTACTCTCGGTCTTATGGTTTTACAGCTTGGGTTTTTTTTTTTAATTTTATTTCTTCCAGTCTATTTCTCTCTTTCTATCTTCGTCTTCGTCTATAAAATTTGGTGGTATTTCTGTTTTTCAATTTCTCTGCCTGTCTGTCTGTCTGTCTGTCTGTCTGTCTGTCTGTCTGTCTGTCTGTCTCTCTCTCTCTCTCTCTCTCTCTCTCTCTCTCTCTCTCTCCCTCCCCCTCTTTCTCTCTGTCTCCTCTGACTCTTTCTGTCAATCCAAGTTCTATCCTGTCCCCTCTCTCTCTCTCTCTCTCTCTCTCTCTCTCTCTCTCTCTCTCTCTCTCTCTCACACACTCAACCTCTTTTGATGTCCATCTTTCACTCATTTTTTTCCATACATGCTCTACGTTCTGGACCAACGTTTGAACGGAAAAGCAGTATGAATCTTTAAAGATGTAATTCGTAACGTTTCCAGCATCGATTTTAGGATTTGGTTTTTACCACAGTTTCTTGGCTTTGATGGATTCTTGTTGCAGGCTTGTCATTTCGTTTCTTCATTTTTTTTTTGCCAGGCTCTGAGAGAAAAATGTTTCAAGCGTACAAAGTAAAGACACGCAAAGCCAGGTCAAGGCGTTTATATAATAAAAACCCTGCTTTTTCTTGAGGTATTATAAGTCTATGTAAAGAAGCATGCGTTACAGACAAACAAGTATCTTTTGTCTATAATTCAGTGATCTTTCGGTTGGCTTCTTTTTCTCTTCTTTTCCTTGCGTAAAAATAGTTTGTTCTAGATTTTTTTTTTCTCATTACCTATTTTAATCTTTCTGTAAACATAAATTTTGAATTTTTTTTTTTAACGATATAGATTAAATTTTTGATGAATTGTCTTTTATTTTACATCGTCGCACCAACACACATACATACACGCGTACAAAAAAATATGAAAGAAAGAGAAGAAGAAAAAAAATCTAAAAAAAGAACAGTTTTGTGGGGTTTTGCTTATCGATCCTCCATACAGACTGAAGGTCTATCATATATGAGGTTGACTTAAGATTGATGATTTGGATGGGAAAAGTCGTTGCAAAAAGCTTTAAAAAGGAAAAGATATCCCACGAAAAAGAAAATCCCACTTTTCTTTGCTTTAGATTTCTGTTGACTAAATTAATGTGAAACAGCTGCCTAAATTTTTCGTTGAACTGAAATTTTAATTTTGATGAAAAGCAAATTAAAAAACCAACCGATCGGATGGTACTCAAGTTAGCCTTTCACAGAAAAGAAACCGGTTATCCGACCAAATATACCTATCCCTGTATCACTTCTGGGCCTGGTAGTTAACTGATTAAACAATCTTTCCATCGGTTTTGGTTTCTATCCAGACGCAGTTAAGGTTTCTTCATCTCTATCATTTCGTGAAAAAAAAATTCCTTTCTCATGAAAAAGAGGGTGACTTGATTTTCAAACCCTGGTTAGTTGGCAAGACATTGTCGAAGATCTTAGGTTAGAGTTAACAATAGTATGTTTAGTGCTAGAGCGGCCACATACCTGTGAAAAAACCCCACAACACTTTTACTTTGTCTTTGTGTTAGGGAATGTAAGATGCAGGCTATTTCTAAAGCCCCGAGACTGGTTCCTTTCAGGATCACAGCTCTGACACCGTTAATCGGGCATTAAAACGACGTTAAGATGCGAGCAGGCAAGAGCCATCTTTGTTATTGTCTGCTCGCGTGGAGTACCAAAGTTGGTGTCATGACATTGATACAGGGCCCTTTTTCTATCCGATTGAGACGTTTGTTAAGCAACAAGACTCGTCGCACACTGTTCTGAGCGGTGCGCAAACATGCACTCTTGAGCCGCATTAGAAACTGCACCTTTTGTCTCCATGATGCGTTAATGTTCGCGGCTCTGATTTCCTCTGGATTCAACAGAAGCTCTTTGTCTGCCTACTGCTCTACTTGTACATGGTAATGAGAGGAAATAAGACTTCAGAACCCCCCCCCCCCCCAAAAAAAAAAAAAAAAAAAATAAATAAATAAATAAAGCCACAACTTCGAAGCTGCTAATTTAAAAGTTATCTCGAACCAGAATTACATAGTTTACATTCTGAGAATTTTTGGGAAGATTGGGGGGGGGGCAGTTTTTGCTAGAAACAGAATACGAGATGAAATTCCAGCTATTCAGTTGGTGTACAAGAAGGTGAAGTTTGATGTGGCGCAGAAGTTTCAGGGTTGTCAATACTAGAATCATAAAAGAAGAATACGCCTAAAACACATGTTAGTCAAAGATCATAGAAATACGGAGTCACAGCAGTTGAACTAATCATTCTGTATCCCATCTTGATCAATCTTTGAGCTTTTATTCTACTCCATTCTATATTTTCCTTTCAAGAGTAGTTATCATATTTCAAAAGGAATGCTTTTGCATGGGAATTCGATAAAAACATTCCTAAAATTTCATGTAGCCAATTAAATGTTTTATGATCAATTCATGTATAACTTTGCTAACTTATCTTAACATTTGAAGGTAAAACGATCAGGAACACATTTTTCAATTCTAAGGAAACTCAATTTTAAGTTTCAAAACGCTCTGAGTAGAATATGTGTTCAATGGTAGGTTTGAAAATAGTTTATTATGAAAATTAAACCTATTCATGATGATAAAATCACAAAATTACATTTTTAGTAAAATTCTTTGACGGGATCTTTTTGCAATCTGATCGTTTTTCAATTGCAGATCCTATATCAAGACTTAAAAAGCAAAAATCCTCCTTTAAAGAATCTTGCTAATGATTGCTGGAAAGTCTTGTTTTGACCTAGAGATAATTTTAGCACTAAACCTGTTAGTGTGAAAAAAATTACCAAAAAAAAAATAATAACACGTTGGTTAAAACTATGTGTAGCGGTTGGAGATTTAAACTAAGATCACTAAACCAAAAAAAAAAAGGAGCTTAGGTTTGAATAAAGATAATGAAAGATAAGATTTAACCCATATCCAAGCCACATTGTAATGAAGCAATTGCTAATCGTGGATAAGACAGATATATATCTTTTTTCGGCGGCTTTGCAAGAGATCGATATCTCTCATCATCATTCTGTATCCTTGTCAGTGGACCGGCCTTGGGGATTTCAATATCTCGCCTTTCGTCTGCACTAAATTTAGCGAAGCATGATTGCGTTGTGCACTGACAGTCAGCGCCAGTTTCATGGCTCAATTGCCTCTTTGCTTTGGCTCCATCTTTCTGTGATGGGTTTTGTGTGCGTGTTTTGGGGAGTGTTGGTACCGCTAGGAATTAGTCGACCAGCTTAGTGCGCCACCTTGGATCTTCGTGGGATCGTTTTTTCGATAAATCTTGAGGACTCTGATCGTTCTTCCAATGCACCCTCTTTTTTAATTATTTTGCTTCCAGTGGCCGAATTTCTTCCTAGTTCCAGCAACACGGTCTCTAGTAATAATAGTGTGATCTCATCTTTTACTTTAGTATTGCCTGACGAGGGATTGTTTGGTGTGAATTTGCTGTAAATGAAATGGTCATGATATCAGTGAGCTCGTGACTGTGAACGTTTATCCACTGGATATTCCAAGGCATGGAAAAACATTGTACGGAAATATAGGCCAGGACAGTAGCTTAAAAGTTTTGTAGACTGAACCCTGATCGTTTTTCCATTGTAGCCAAAAAATGACTGTATAAAAAGTACCCTATTGGCGTTTTTCATCGGTACAATGGAATAAAGTTGTTTCTTTTTATTATAGTTTATCGATTCATATATATATATATATATATATATATATATATATATATATATATATACATATATATACATTTCTTTTAAGAATAATAAAACAGTGTAACTTGAGTAGCAGAGGTGAACCTTACATTCATGAAGACTAAGAGAGCAGAACATTTCGAAAACGTTTATAAACGGCGCAGATATTTTGCCAAAGCAAATTTAAAAAAAAAAAAAAAAAAGGCGGAGATAGATTTGACATCCTCAATTTGTTTGAGGATAGTTGAAAATCAGAGTAGACGTTATTTAAATTTTATGGGAACATTTGCTTGTACTGTTGGTTGATGCGAAATTAAACCATAAGTCATTAATCTTAAAGTGTTGGCAAAAATTTGAGCATCACGCAGACACTGAAAGCGCATACACTCTTCACGTGCCATGGATACTTCTCGGGTCATGGAGTGTACAATACAAAGAATATTCTTTGTTAACTAGGTTCAAACCCTGTCATTCCCAGTCCCCAATTGTTTTCTTCCTAGCTCTAGTGATACGGTCTCCTAAGAATGAGAGTGGGATCTTTACTTAAGCAGTGGCTTGGTGTGGATGTGCTATACAGGCAATAATTCATCATAATCTCAGTGAGTGACTTAATCAATAAAACAATTACGTAAAACCTTTTCTCTTAAATTGTTAAATTCAATTATTTTTTTTCTGAGACAATAGATGTCAACCTTTTGCAGTTTAAAAAAGCAATGCTAATAGGTTATTGTTTGTGACGAATTATCATTTAAAAATTTCAGACAAATCAACTGATTTATTAGCATCGTTTATGTAAGCTATTGATCGATCGATTAACGTCTTATCAACATGCTCCTCAAAGATTTCTTTCAAACTTGAGGTTGCTCATGTGTTGCTTAAGTAATCCTACGCTAGATTTTGTTACAACAGTCCCTTTAGATTATGATATAGTAAAGAAGAAAACCCTCTAAGCGACCTTGTGTTGTTTACATTAGTTTAGCACTCTCCGCGGTTCTATACATAGGTGTGACTCGTCGCTATTTAGTGTTTACGCTCAGTTCTCGGCTTTTCCCGGATCAAATTCCACACAAGTCAAAGAGCTGAGTAACGGTCCACTGGTCCACGACTCATTGTTTCCACTGGTCGCCACAAGTAGAAGTGGGTCGCACAGCACTCCCACAACCGCCTGCTCTATAGTGGGAAGCCCCAGCTTGCACGCACTGACCTCGACATGGATCAGTCATTTTTGGATAAACATCTTGAAACACAATCATACTAACTCAAAATTACCTATTTGGGTAGCGTTTTAAGGCAATTATTAATTTCCATTCCACTTTTTTTAAAATTTGTTTTCCCCCAAAAGACTTGGTCGTTTTTATTCCGTATCTGTCTATGACATGCAACCTTAATTTAGATAAAAGGGCAGCAGGAATAAATATTTATTTACAGGAAAATATGTGAGTTCATGTAAAGGAATCATTGAAGAACTTGGATGAGTATTACTGGAAACTCTAGGCGTAGCAGAGTATTCAGATTGTGAAATTTCGAAAGCGATCATGTTTGTAACCAAGCAATGAAGCAATTGGTTATAAACTGGGAGAAGAATAATGAACGTGACATTTTAGTGGACGCCAAACAAAGCTGTCACAAAGAACTGCATATAAAAGGAATATGAATCTGTGAAGATGTTGTTTCACAATGGAAGTTGTCAGTTTTAGACTGTTATTTTAAAAAATAAAGTTTGTTGTTCACCTTCCTCTTATCTTCTCATGCTCTTAAAGTCTCTGATCTCACCTCGGTGCCTTTCGCTCTTATTATTCATCCTACACTCCCAATAACGCCTCCTCTTTCTCTCCTACCATATTCTTTTCTCTTTGTCCTTCTCAGTTCTTGCCTTGCACGCTTATTTTGTCCGCCAGTCTATCTTTATTGATCTCTTTCGTCCTCTGTATCCCTCTCTTCCTGTCCGTTCTCTCTCATCTCTCTCTCTCTCTCTCTCTCTCTCTCTCTCTCTCTCTCACACACACATAATCTTCTATCAAATTCTAAATCCATACGAATCTATATCTATAAGAGTATCAGTTTTGCTTTTTACCATTAGACATGAGACATTCCTTACTCCTGGAATAGAAGTAAAAATATGATGTGAAAAAGGGACAAAAGGAAAAAAAAAACATTTGTACTGTAGTTCTTAGACACAAGACCTCATCTTGGCAAGTGCGTATCAGAAAGAAGCGGTCATAATTTTGTTGTCAGTCCATCAACGAAATAAAATGACATCCATATGACTGAAGATGCAGAATTCGCGACGGCCAAATGTGGCTGGTTACCACATAGATATAGACCGGGTAGTGCGACGCATATTGTATACATTCAACGGCGAACTTAAGAGACGAAAAACACCACGAGCAATGACTATTCAGTGCAAACCAATTCAGATTAAAATAAGAGCGAGAATCCTCGAAAACTGGTGTGAGAAGCGATGTAAAGAAGAATCCTCTGCAGTTTGAACACAATCCAAAGATGTTTTCACTCGAGAGAGCATTCCTTGCATTCTACCGAGTTTCTGTGCGCTGCCCTTGGGGTCTCCATTGATGGCGCGCAGCTGGAGATGTTCAAGTGTTCATGGGGTCCCTAGGGTATGATCTTCACTTCTCACCTGAACATATCAATAAAGCAGCTCAGCGGTAAGCCTTTCATTACAATGATTCTTTTTGTTCTCGGTGATTGAAGGTGGTGAGCAGGGGCTACTCATTAGTGGCACTCCTTAAAGTGATATTCTAGGATCACGTTTCACTCCCGCTTTCAGCTTGTAACGTTACGGGTGTGAATCGATGTTGAAGTTGAAACTGGCCGGAGGACGACATTGATAAAGATGCCTTACACATAATGTATTATTCCTATATTCTTTTTATGTGCGAATGCATCTTTTTTTTTTCCTCTCTTAAAATCTTTACAATAATCTTAACCTTCAAATTTAATAGACTTTTTTCTTTATTTAGAAAACATCTCATGTTCCTTCTGTCTCTAGATCCAACTGAATGTTGTTGTGGTATAGTTGTTTAATTAATCACGCGTCCATTTAAAAAAAAAGAAAAGAAAGAATCATCTTGTGAATAGTAATATGGTAAAGGTAACGGAAAAAGATGAAAAAGAGAGAGAGAGAGAGAGAGAGAGAGAGAGAGAGAGAGAGAGAGAGAGAGAGAGAGAGAGAGACAGACAGACAGACAGACAGACAGACAGACAGACAGACAGACAGACAGACAGAGACAGAGAGAGAGATGGAGAAAGGGGGCAGGAAAAAAGAACGAGAGAGACGCAGAAGATAAAGTAATAGAGAAAAGAAGAAGAAGAAGAAGAAGAAGAAGAAGAAGAGAGAGAGAGAGAGAGAGAGAGAGAGAGAGAGAGAGAGAGAGAGAGAGAGAGAGAGAGAGAGAGAGAGAGAGAGAGAGAGAGAGAGAGAGAGAGAGAGAGAGAGAGAGAGAGAGAGAGAGAGAGAGAAATAAATGGAGCTTTCCTTCCTTCAAACTGGGCGGGCTAGACTCACAGTATGATTTCATGATGAAAAGAATTAGCCTCGTTTGGGAACTTGGGTGGCCATCGTGAATGGACATTTTCCAAACACGGACAAGTCGTTAACTTTGCATGCCCACGCGAATATATGGGTTATGACTGGTGTCACCTCGCGACGAAACCTGCTTGATAATTTAAGCAATTATCGAGATTTAACCAATTTCCTGCTTGCTGATTCTACGACGGAAATCTTTTTACCGCTAAACTTGAGCCTGCCTTATTGTTTTCACTTTATTAGTTTATTATCATCATCTTCATCGTCGTCGCCATCATTGATCAACATCGCCATTATAATTATCTGGAAAAACCACGATATCCGGGGGAATTCTTTTTCATTTTCTTTCATCGTGTGAATTCTCTATCGTTACTTTGAATATGCCCTGGTTTATTTCGTCAAATGCTCAACGTGTTTCAGAATTGTTATGTATGCAAGGGAAACGAAGATAAACAGAATTCGCCGCTTGAGGCCACAAATCATATTGATATAGATCTAGCCAAAAACTGTCAATGCCATATCTTATAATTTGAGAGGACATTAAAATAAAAGGAAAAATTTTGTTCACATGTAAATATGTTCTATCCTATGCAGTTATAATTATAAATCACATTGATATTAATGTCTACTTTGCGCTTTATCTATTAATATAAGAAATCAGTGAATTCTGTACTATCCTTATCTATTTTCATCCTTATTAGAAGGGCTAGGCTATAAATTCGCGCAAAAAAAAAAAAATACCTAAAGTTTCTCCGTTTTTCGGAAATTCGCACCTGCCTATTTATTTTAACCTGCATAACAATGGATATTTCATAGAATCTGTAAATGTATTTAGATTTTACAATATTAGCTAACTACACTTATTGATTTCAAAGCTCGTGTCAATAAGTGGACGCCTCATCCCCGCCCACTTTCTCTTTTCCTCAGACACCTTCACTGCCTCACATCCTCTTTATTAATTTCACCTCCACTCACGACAAGATTGCCTCTCCTTTAAACTGGCCCCAAATTCGCTCAAGATCCAAACAAAATGTTTCGCCGCCGTAAGGAACCCAAAAGTGGCGGCGCAATCTACCGGATTTTGCCGAAGTTGTCGCAGGAAAGACTTCGGGCCCGGAAAGCTGAAGCGTCAATAGTAATTGGCCCTTCTTTACACGCCGGTAATGAATGTCTTTCCGAATCCAATCTCGATGAATCAACAGATATAATTCGGGGACATTGTCTCCTGGTTCCGGGTGAAAAGACTCGCCCAGGAGTTGAGACTGGGGGGTCTGGATCCGTTAGAAAAACTAATTTATGTCCATCCCCTCTTGCGCGCGACACCTTCTCAATACTGTTGACTTTGGGTGATAGCTGAGGCTTTGTCGTTGGGAAAAGTTGGAGGACATGGTAGGAAGTGCTGTTGGGTTAAAAGACAACGGCAAGTACGAGAATCATTAGAAATAAGGGGCGGGAGATGTTTTCTTTCATTCCTTCTTTTTTTTTTTTTTTTGAAGGAAAGAGAGTCAGGGCCAGAAAGAGAGTGAGAGACAGTGTGCGTGTATGTGTGAGGGAGAGGAAAAAAGGAGTGTGGAGGAAAAGAGGGAGGAGGGGGGGGGGGTGATGTCGTTTACATAAAATTATTTTTGTGGAAATAACGAAATTAAAATCTTTATAAAGAAAATTATGAAAATATCTGTGTGTAGTGGTGTTCCCAATATTGCTTGTGCAGATTTTTAACATTAAAATTCGTTTTTAAAACAAAAAAATGACTATTTGGTTTTTTTCCCTTTTATTATATTCTTGTATTTATTCTGATTTTTTTGTTATGTTTTAAACGATTTTTTTTTAGTATAAAAGATATTTTTTTTTTACAAGACCCTTGTATTTATGCGATAAATTGTGTCAATTTTTTATAAAGTTCATAGAAGTACCACTTACGCCGATTTCAATCTGTGTCATTGTCTGCCTGCTACACGCCATATTCCACCTGATTTGCTCTTTTCCTTTTGCCTTTAGACGCCATCAATTGCTGCCATGAAGGATTCCCTTCCTTCCTTCTCCCTTTTATTCCCTGTTCGGTGCTCATGTCTTGTCGGAGACCAACAGTGTAGTCAAAACCCATCAAGAGGGAAAACCTTTTTCCTGATTCACATAAAGCATTGTACATCGGGAGTCAATGATGATTGTGGCGGTGTTGGGGTGATGGAGTTGTCGAGGAAGAGACCTTTAGTACTGCCGGTATTGTTCACCTCGCGCAGAGTTGTCCGAATGGCATGGAGTTTCCATATCGCGGTATGAGAAGCGTATTCGCGAAAATGTCGCGAACGAGAAAGAAATGGATAAGGTACTAGAGAACGCTTTATGAGCACGATCATGTGCAAGGTAGAGCCTGAATACCTGAAAACCTGCATAAACAAAGGAAGCGTTGACTTTAAGGCGTGTCTTGGTTT